>JH814837.1:72183-165258 GCA_000296255.1 Omphalotus olearius VT 653.13
GCCAGAAACTGGTGAAGATGGCGATGAAAGCTAGTATGTCCGGAAAGCCAAGAGCGAGCACAGGAGTCATTCTGTACCTTGCTGGGTGTATAAGAAAGGAGAAATTTGCACAAGAACATATCGTCGACGCGTTTTCTATTGAAAAACCTGAGAAATCGACGCCCAAACCAGGGGTCCTTCAATCCATGGTAGGGCCGGTGACGTAAACCTAATATGTCAATTGATCATGTGATTGGTATACTAGCACTTGTTTTATTTCAAGGCGTTCGTCAAATAATCGCTGTTTGGTCGGCTACAGTACTACTACATTACTTACCACCGCAAAATCGGGCAACACATTCTTCACATTCTTTCCTTCTTGTTCTCCATCTGAGCTCCTGGAAGGCTCAGTATCTAAAGCTTTGCCTCTCTTTTCTCTTCAATCTTCATGATAAATCACTGCGTAGTATAATATGCAAACCATCGACACTCGGCGCCCTACGCGCAACGATACATTCGACCTCCGGGGGCAGATCCATTCGGACGAGCAGATGATGGACCTTCACAGTGACACATCTAACTATGCTGGGACAGACGACGAGGAACACTCGGTACTCGAGGACGACTCTGACGTCGAAGAACATGAGGATTATATGGATGAAGACGACGACGGGTCGTCGTCTCTGTCTATACCCAACGAGTCTATCGATTTTGACATGGTGTACTCCCTTCATAGCTTTGCTGCGACAGTTGAAGGCCAGGCCAACGTCGTCAAGGGCGACAGCTTGTTTTTGATGGACGACAGTAACAGCTACTGGTGGCTCGTGAGGGTTTTGAAGACCCAGGAGGTGGGATACATACCCGCTGAAAACATCGAAACTCCTTTCGAAAGACTTGCAAGGTTGAATAAACATCGTAATGTGGATGTAAGTCTAGTGCCTTACAATGCTTTTTGTTTGTTGTATATCCATAATGCGTTTATACAGTTAGCACACGCTACCCAAGACGAACTTCAAGATGGATTGAATGCATCTCAAGACCGCTTGAGAAATAATCTCAACTCCCGCCAAGGTCATAATCGGTCTCCTGGTCCCCACCGTTCACGCTCCCGCCAGACCAAGAGCGTCATCTTCATTCCACAGATGTCCGTACACCGTTATCCACCGGCGGTTTGGCATTCCGAAGACGAAAACGATGACGGCGAGGACGTTGAATGGGATGATGAAGCATACGAGGGCGAGGACCCGGAGCTCGCTGCAGAAGCTGAAGAGATGGAGCACCAGAGACGGTTGGAGGAGAGTATGGGCGCTCCCGGTGGGATACCGATGGAGATGGATGATGGTGTGGCTTGGGACGATACTGCTGCTCAAGAGATGCAGCAGGCGCGACAAGCTGCTTCTAACGCTGAAGCATCTGTCAGCTCGCGCACTGGTGTGCCAGATCAACAAGCACTCTTGGCTCAGCAGCAACAGCAGCAACAACAACTCCAAATCCAGATACAGCAGCAACAGCGGCAACGAGAGCTTGCTGCTCAGCAGCAGCAGCAGCAACAACAACAACCACGTCAACAAAACGCCTCTCCCGAGCAATCACTACAACTCCGTCCCTCGAATTCTCGTGAACGTCTCGCTGGTAATGCCTCTGCACCCCAAGAAAGTCCCACATCTACCTCCTCTGCTTCGGGTCATCAGCGCCGTATGGAACCTCTTGATCCCTTGGACCGACAGGAGACTGTTAAGATGACGATGACTCCTACCATCGCGCGCGAGGCGGACGAGGGTGCTTCTGCGTCTCAGATACAGGCGCAGCTACAGGCACAAGCGCAACGCCAGGAGGAAGAGCGTAAGCGTGTCAGGGAGGAAGATTCAGAGGATTCGTTGAGGAAGAAGGCGAAGGGTAAGGAAAAAATGGGTGCACCGGTTAGTTCGGCAAGTTACGCTACGGGTGCGGGCGCAGTAGTAGCGGGTGGGACAGGCCCTAGTGGAGGAGGAGGAGGAAGTGCAGGTGGTAAACTCCGCAAAGAACGTGATGCGCCAGAGTCGGAAGACGGGAAGGACAAGGACAAAAAGAAGAAGGGTTCGGTATTCGGCGGGTTGTTTGGTAGAAGGAAGGATAAGGACAAGAAGGAAAAGAATGGTTCTATTTCCTCGATTGATGTCTCTGAGGGCAATCGTCAATCAGAAGAGTCCAGTCGCTCAGGTGGTAGACCTTCGAATGCCTCTGGGTCGATCCCTGACGGAATGATTTCTCCTACGACCCAAATAGCGATGCAGCAGCAACAACAACAACAAAGCACTGCACTCCGAAATTCCATGGATCCTCGACGATTCGCCCAGCAAGGTACTCAGAACCAGGTTTCTCCACAGGGACCGGTGCAGACTCAGCAAATGCCCACTACACCCCCACATCAGGTATCGCAGCATGCCTCCCAGCTTCGTCAGCGGGATCAGCAACAGCAATTGCTCTACCAACAATACCTCAACCGGTCCCCCTCCTCACCTCCGGAGCTCCAACCTTCGTATGGCCTTCAGTCAGCCTCTGCAATAAATACCTTCTACCACCACACCGCTGGCAGTGGACTTGGTCCACCTACGCATCGTTCACGTCCGGGATCGCTCATCCTCACTCCGGGACTTGACGGCAGCGGACCTTTGCCTGAGCTCAGCGTCATACGCGTGTTCGCAGGAGATAATTTACAGACTGACGCGACGTTCAAAACTGTCTTGCTCAACTCGTCTACGACGTCTGCTGACCTCGTCAAGCAGGCTTTGCAGCGTTTCCGCCTTCCTGGTTCTGTATCGGCGGACGTTGAGGATGTAGGAGAGTATTATCTCACTGTCAAGCAGGTCGAAGGCTCGTCTGCTGTGTTGAGAGATACTGAGAAGCCTTTGCTAGTGTTTGAGGCTCTGGTTGAAGAAGCAAAGATGGAGGTTGAGTTGCCTAAAGTGAAGAGGAGTAGTGTTGGGAGTATCAGTTCAGTTTCGAGCAATCTCTCGATGCATCCTGCGATTAGGAAGTTGCCAATGAACGACTTTACGGATGATTCGGCTGTCAAGATTTATTTGAATCGAAGGGGAGGGGAGAATGTAGACAGGAGCTTGTTGCAGGATGGTGATGATACTTTAATTGCAGCTGATGCTTCTATGACGGAGTCGGAAAGTGGTATTGGTTCGAGTGTGCATACTTCGCCGAGGGGAGGGAATTATCTTACGGTGTCTACCCCGTCGGGCGAGGACGTCTCGCCCGAGAGATTCAGTTCACCTTCATTCAGATTCGCGATGCAGCTCGTTATTTACGCTGAAGATCTACCCGATGATATGGTGTTCGATCCTCTCACGGAGGCTATTGTGTTTAAAGACACTCTTAGGGAACGTGATCGTTCGAGCGGTGGTGGTAACAGTGCGCAGTCGAGTTCGTCGGGTGTGTCACAGAAATTGCGCCGCAAGGTCTTCGTGTTTCCGAAGAATGTCACAGTAGCGGAGGTAATCGAGCTTGCGTTGGAGAGGTTTGGAATTTCGGATGGTGTTGTGGATGGAGGGGATGAGGTGGAAGATAAGTTGACGAAAAGGAGGAGTGCGTCGAGAGTTAGGTATGGATTGAATGTTAGTGTTGACGGGGGTCAAGGTTTGTGTTATTCATGTAATACACTCCTTTCGTGTGTTGCTGATCACATGCGATTTTACAGAAAAAGAACTCTTACCACCAAGTAAGATCATCGACGCATTCCCCCGACCACCAACCTTCCGAGCCGTCGACCGCCGATTCCAAGACAACAGGCGCCGCTCCGTCGATTCTACCCAAATATTGGGCACACTTGATGATGTTTCTTCCTCTGACCCAGTCTTCATCCTCCGACGCCCGACCTCCTACCGCAATTCGACCTCACGACACCGCATGTCTGCCCCTCTAGACGAGATCGCTTTGCGAAGTCTCCACCGCGAGTCAGCGTCCAGCGCAGGTTCCGAGCCCTACAGTCCTAGTGCGAACGAGGACAGCTTCAGTAGTAAACAAAAAGGACTAAGTCAGGGAAAGCAGGGTCCGTCGAGAAAAGAGATCATAGCTGCTCAGCGGGAGGCATCACGCGCGAACCAGCGTGCTATGTTATCGACGCAGACCAACTCTGTTCGAGGCGTCGACGTGCTTCTTCCTGGAAACGCCCGCCTTCGGAGTTCGCGATACACTACTGATGATAAGATGCGGTACTCGTATGTCCAGCCTGACGGCGAGTCGTATGATATCAGCGATATCGTTGAGGAAGAATGGAAGAGGGACGGAGGGAAGGGTGATCTGCTTGAAGGCGTCGTTGGGAAGGGTGGACGGGATGGAAGCGTGAACGTAAATGAAAAGTTGGATAGGGTGTTGAATAAGATTAAATCTGGGAAGGGGACGTGGAGTCTTGCGCCTGCACAACAGCATGTGCGAAGTATGAGCAGGGGTTCGCCGGTCTCGGAGTATTCAGTTGATGAAACGGTTGAGGCGGAACCTGCTCGTTCAAGGTCTGTTACTCCTGTTGGTGGAAGGATGGGTGGACAAGGACATAGCCAGGTATTTGCGGGCCGCGTTGCGTCTCCTGCATCAACTATGGGCAGATCTACTCCAGATGAATATCGACAACAAGCATCATCGCGTCCTGGAACGAACACTCCGACTACTGGTAAATCCTCTGGTGCTCGTCGCAATCCCTCGATTGCATCTGTCATGTCGGATCTGTCAGGGTATGAGACTGCCGGGACGCATCCTGTTGTGTCGCCGTCAGACGCAAGAGGCCAGACTCCGACGCAAAACCACCGTTCTCCTCATCCGCAGCAAAATTCCAACAAGCGCTTACGTATACCCAAGGATGACTTTGGGATATCGCAGATGTTAGCTGTTATTGAGTATCGGGCGATGAAGATGAAGCCTCAACCGACTGTTACTGATAGCAGGAGAGAGGGAGACGAAATAGAAGAGATGCTTTTTGGGAAGAAAATTGATTTGGGAAGTTTACATCCCAAGGTGAGGGATGTGTTTGCGGATTCGTTTAAAAAGATGGATGAAATGGATCAGGTGTGTGCTTGATATATATCTTGCTGATTCGTTTAGAGCTTATTGATGATGTGTTCTGTATGGCCTTAGGTTCTTGACGATTATCTCCAACGTGCTCTTGGAAACAAGCCATAGATGGAAAACTGGTTTTTCCTATTCTTCAATTTGTTTTCGTTTTCGTGCTATCTATACCCTCTGCTGTGTTCAGGTTACTCTAAGTTATGTCGACAAGTTGGTCTAATGTACTTTTTTATTGTGGTCAACCACAAGTACTCAGTACTCAGTACTCAGTATTTGGTTAACACACGGTGGTCGAAACTTCGCGCAGAAGACAGACTGAATCCGTAGTTTTCCGAAAGTTATTTAAGGTTGCATCGGAAGTTCTAGTAATTACAGTACTACGCATGTCCATGCGGACAATAATGTCATTTTGCACCGCTCATGAACTGCATCCTGAACAAGTTCTTTCCTTCCGACGGCCTGAACTAACTCCCGTGTACATAAATTATGATCAGAGGTATGAACCTATCGCCCGTTTCGCTCGATTTCTTACACTTCAACGAGGTTTAGTGCTTATTAGAGGGGAAATCCAGGAATGAATGTATACTGTATAATCCATTCAATCATTGCTCGAAAATCTGGGAAAGGCGGTTAATATCAATTACCGACGGCACCGCTCATCATTACATAATACAAGCTCTGTAAACCTCTTCAGCTTTAATTTGCTTCCATATAGTACATTGATATAGCACATATCTGCTGTCATGTGTCGTTACTCGCTCTCAGCCGAAGCCTTCCCAGCTATCCTAGATCTAACTCTATTTCTTCCTTTCACCACTACGTTCCTCTTCACTGTCTGAGCAACACCCGCAGGGTTGAGGAACGATGCCGATGCTGTGCGAAGCAATAACGTATCCTCCTCGCGCCGGTTATCCTCTCTTTCTTTCTGCGAAACGGTATTGGCTGCCAGAGTTCGAGGCATATTCTACTGACCCGGAAGCATGGACGCTGATTCTGCTGCACTCGACTGCATCGCACAAGGAGAGCTGGGAGCCTAGTATCGAAATGATTTTCAAGCTCGCGGTAGGAAATGGGCAAGGTACGAGCCGTACGCGTAAGAACGAGACGGATGAAAAGACCGATAAGAAGTTGAATGGGCTCAAAGTGAAGATAAGAGAGGCTTGGTGTTTGGATTGTCCGAATCATGGTGCATCAGGGCAGTTGAACGAGAGAATATTACAGACACCTGAGTATCATCTAAACTGTAAGTTTCTGGCACACTATACATCGAATTCTGATTTTAAGAGCTCTATGTGTAACAGTTACATGCGAGAAATATGCTCTAGCTGCTCATCACTTTCTCTCTGCTGGTTCTGAACATGGTGCCAAGGTAGATTTCCAAAAACGTAGGTTGTTTGGGATAGGGCATTCGTTGGGTGGAAATGCTATGTGAGTTTGCATACTAGCATGTTTTGTTCGGTTTCCAACCTCTTTGTCCGGTTTTTTTTAAGAGCTATGCTCCAAACCATCGACAACCCGCGCATTAACTTCGCCTCTATCATGCTCGTAGACCCCATGCTCTCTCCTGATGGCCCTGGCCACTTGAACAAGCTTCGGTCGATACTCATAAAGGGTGCATACGAAAGACGCGATGTATGGCCTGATAAGAGAATGGCCATGTCGGCTCTGAAGAGGAGAGACAGGACGAAGAAGTGGGATCCGAGGATTTTGGATCTGTTCATCGTGAGTTACCCATTTTCTAGCTTTTCCCTGTTCCCAGAAAATTCTGATCATGCGATACGCTGATAGATGCACGGAATAAGACCACACCCCGGATCGTACTATCTTGAATGTCCATATCCTGGTGTCACCTTGGCATGTACCCGTGATCAAGAGGCAGTAAGTCTGCCCCGTTCGCTCGCTATATTGAACTGTAAATTTGAAGTGCTGCTCTCGTTTCGCTACTAGGCGATGTACCGTGACCCTGAAGGGGCGACTAAACCCGTCGAGTCGCTGAATGAAGCATGCAGGACGAAGCCGGTGCATATTGTTCTTGGTGGGGTACATGATTTCATGTGAGCAGGGACATCCTTTTTTTCCTGCAATCATTGGGAAATGATAACCTGATAATGGCAATGACAGGCCTAAACGAACACACGACGCCCTCATCAATCCAGCGTCGGGACGCAAGTTTGCTTCCGTTACTGTTATCAAGGAAGCGGGGCATCTGGTATGTCCTCGCGTTTCTTGGCGTCCTACCCCCAACCCCACACCCTTCTTTGTACTTCTTTTGTATTCGAGAAGTAGATCCACTGAATACCCTTCGCAGGTTCCACTCGAAGTACCCGATAGACTTGGAGAGGTCATATACGACGCATTCGTTTTGACGGAGAGACTTGCCAGAGGTGATATGCATGAGCGTGACTCTGTTCAGGAGCGCAAGATTGTTGGGCCAAAGAGTAAGCTATAGGCTTCAGTCGAGCGGGTGAAACGCAAGCTAGGCTTTGAGCGATTCTGAGCTCGATTACTATGTGTGCCCTTGGTCCCTAGCTGGGTGGTGATTGTCAGTCAGATGAAACTAGATGTATTATAACGATTGTCTGTGTGCCAAACATTGACTGGGTGTTCCATCTGAAATGAAGTTAGTAGAAAGGGAGGGAGAATGAGGACGTCGGCATTAGGTAATGCGTGTCGGCAAACCAAATTGACGCGCCGTTCTACTTGGCAGTCCCAATCTTCCTTTCTTTTTCTTCTACAAACACTGAAAGATTTCGAGTTCGCGCGTCCCGTCGCAATTTTCCTGGATGACATCTAGAATAAACCCCCAATCATCGTCGCGAAAGACTCCGTCAAGAGATCACCGACAGTTCTTTCTTCTAAAAGTAAAACTGCGTTTTGGAGTACTAGAGCTCCACCAGACTCCATCTAGCCGTGCTGCGGGTAAAACAAAGCTGCGGTCTGTCAACGTATGCTCTATCAATAGCTTGAGAGTACCAGTACAGAGACGCCTGCTGGAATCCGGAATTGGCTGGAAACTCAGTACGCTCGACGTAACCAAATTTCGAGATAGCTGCGACGTAGCCAGTCCAGGCTTCCTCTACTGCGCCAGTTTGTTTTGTTGTTCTAAGTATGTCTTTTACACTTTTCTTCCAGCATATTTTTAAACCCTAGTGCTGTGCTGATATTCTAACCTAGCTGGACTCGTAATATCCAAGTGCTTCCCCGCAGCAATTCGTATTAGATGGTCTTGTCACACCACTCGTCACTCAAGACACCGTGGGGGGTCAAAAAACTGCCCTTCTTTTTTTTCTGGTCATAATGAGTCATGTTGCGTCAGCTTGAGCCTTTAACGCGACCCTGGCGGTCTCTGGCGGTGGTTTCCCTGTGTTCTTTACCGAAGCCGAATTACCCGAGAGGGAAGGAAGGAAGGGAGGGAGTATATTACCGGCATGGGTCCAAGTACTGAACGGGGAAATCCAATTCCGAGGTGCGCTTAAGTATCCTTTGAAAGGGTTAATGGTCAGGTTTAATTCTACAACTCGAGGTAGCCCATGGGCCAAATACGATGAATGCGCTGGAAATGCAGGACGAGTAATTGATAGTACTTTGAATATCTTACAGCTGGTGGTTCATGCCTTTTCAGATCATTTAGAAGAATCTCCATTCACAGTCATACGGACCGGATGATGGAGCAGATCAAGAATAATAAGGCCGTTAGGTATCCCAGCTAAAGTATTTTTCATCCAGAGCAGTACTGTGTCAGCCCTATTGTGGCGTAACAAAGCTGTGTGTTGATATTGACTTCTACATGTAGGTTTATCCTGCAAGTCCCACTGCGCTGCTAAATAGCTTCGCGACGACAATCTCCTGCAAGATATCCGTAGTTGAAGTCTGAAGGACTTGCTTGGCAACCAAGCCTGAAGGACGGTACATGAGTTTGCTCTCGACGGAAATGAGAAATTGCTGCCCGTCACAGTCCGACTCTGGCTGGAGAATATTCTTCTAAATGTTCACACGCAGATTCATCAGGCGCTACCTCCGAATTCATCTCCTATGTAGTAAGTAGTGGGTCTAATCTCGAGACTCACATGAGCCTTACTATCAGTGTCTCTATCGCTTGTACAGATGTACCAGCTCAACTGCAGTGCATATGGTGACATGCGAGTATTCGAGCAACACATTTCACCCGCAGTCTTCGAAGATCCGCTGGAGTTCAGTCTATCCCTCAAGTGTGGGCATCACACAGACTCAGACTAGTCCGACGGTGCGCACTTGCGTAAATCGATGCTTTAACAATTCCTCCGCTTTCTCGCTTTCACTGACTTACCACATTAGCTTTTGGGACATCTATACAGAATTGTTCGCTTTGAGTGTAAAATTATCTACGCTAAACCACCTTGATGGATCCGGTAGAGGTAATTGTGCTGCGGGACTGGCAAATGTGTCTCAACAAAACGAAGTTGCGTTTTGCTATAAAGTCCAGGTGGTTTAGCGTCAGATTCCCCCATAATATTTCAGGTCTTTTACACTTCTCTCCCACTGCCTTTTACTTCCACCCCATTCTGCTTAATTTTTTCGTTCATCCTCATTCTTCTTAATATTTGCACAGAGTTCAATCATGCCTCCTTCTCTTCGAAATTCGTACCGGCTTTGGACCGCTACGGCGCTGTCCGCCTTCATTCTTCGTGCTGCTGCACAATCTACTGTCGAGAGCTCGGGAGGAGCGACATACAGCCCAGTCACTACAGTGACAGCAACAGCTCCGCCAGCCTCTGGCACGATGTTACCTCTTGGCCCGACCAATACGGTGCCTGCTGTTGCGCCCTCGGCTTCAGCTTACGTTCTGAACAGCACCTTCGAGATCACGGATACTGCAGTCACCAGAACGTACGACTGGGTGATTGGGTCAGTGAACCTGCTTACTTCCCCTGCACTTAGAGTGAAAGCTGAATTCTTCGTCAATACCTAGCGTTCAAACTGGCACGCCTGGTAAGCTTGAATTTCTGGCTTTAAACCTGTTGGATGATATTGATTGAGCGACCGCTCCCTCAGACGGTTACAACCGAAGCATGATCACTATTAACGGTCAAATGCCAGGTCCTCTCATTGAAGCCAATGAAGGAGACACGATAGTTGGTTTGTGTCCATGATTTGCGTTTCTTGTTCGGGTCAAGCTGATGCCCACTCCTAATAGTAAACGTTAATAACGCACTTCCCAATGAAACTACGTCAATTGTAAGCATATGGTGTATTCAACCATTTTTTGAACCACTAATAACTTGCTGGTTGGCAGCACTGGCACGGCATCTACCAAAACGGCACAGCTTACATGGACGGTGTACCTGGAGTTTCGCAAGTAAGTTGTTCTTTCATACAACCTACTCAAAGTATTAGCTGACTGGGGCCGGCGTTGTAGTGCCCCATTCCTGCCGGTGGAAGTTTCACGTATACTTTTACCCTTCAGCAATACGGCACATACTGGTACCACAGGTATGTCAAACTTTCCACCTTCAAGCTTGCCTGCATCAATTCATCACCTCTTCAAGTCACTCCGCTGTTCAGTACACCGATGGTCTTTTGGGAGTAAGTACTACTTATCAAGCAATTCGACATGTTTTCTAACTGCTGTCGTTCATCATAGCCCCTTATTGTCCATTCTGTAGATGATCCGCTCGTGCGCGGCACCGACTTTGATTATGAGCAAGTCATCCTCGTTCAAGATTGGTATCACGATGAAGCATCAACGATAGTAAACGCTGTATGCATCTATCATACACGTCGCTGATGAGTCTATCTAATAACGTCTCTGTTCAGCTGTTGTCTGCAGATGGATATCATAACACAAGCGCTGCACCATCTCCTCAAAGTGGTCTGATCAACGGTGTTGTAAGTCCATTCATTTTTGAATCATCAGCGAAAACTTTTTCTTACTTCTCTCGCCTTTAGGGTGTATACGATTGCTCAGATGTCACCGACGACGATGAATGTGTGACAAACTCTTATCCTGAATTCACCATCACGCCCAATGCAACGACCCGCTTCCGTCTCATTAACGGTGGATCTCATGCTCAATTCTACTTCTCCGTCGACGAGCACACTCTTAATGTAATCGAAGCTGATGGCACACCTGTGGCTGGTGTCACTGGAATCCACCGTGTGCCATATCACAACGGTCAACGATACTCGGTGATAGTGAATGCGACTGAAGGTGAGGAGGGGGATGCATTCTGGATGCGCGCTGAAATGAGTGAGTGTTTCTGCGATCCCGGATAATGATCATTTTGACTCATTTGTATCACTCTGACAGATACTGCCTGCTTCAACTGGATCGGTACGTAACAAATGCTCACTCATGAACAAAAAAAAAATAGGCTTACTTATATGTTTTTCCGCGTACATAGACTCTACGCTCAACTCCACAGCATTCGGTATCATTCGCTATGGTAACTCCACTACCGACACTACCACCGAGCCTACTACTTCGGACTGGTCCGATACGCTCGGAGACGACTGTATCGACCTCGATGATGACGATCTTGTCCCACTGGAGACTCAGGATGTTCCTTCTACTTCGACACAACGCGCGATCTTTGACAGTGCCTTTGGTACCATCGTGAGTGTTTCTCGTGACTTCAGAGAAGTTTTAAAATTGAACAAACGCTTTGGTAGACTTACAATGGTGTCAGCTTCGGCAGATTCTTCTTCAACGACACCACGTACAGTAAGCATGTTTCTTCGTCTCTGCTTGTATTCGCACTCATCTCTCTTGTCAAGCCAATTATATCTACCAACCTTTCTTGAACACCATAGCCAACGGCTCCGAAATTAACAGCACCAACGTTGCATACGCTACGTTTGATGATGATACATGGTCCGCGGACATCGTTGTGAGTATAATGTTCCATAAAATTGGCTTGCCTTTGTGACTCAACAGTCTGTAACTAGATTAACAACTTGGACCAAGCTTTAGATCATCGTGCGTGGTTCACTCCATTTTCTCTGAACACTATGTGACTTTGCACGTTTGCAGCGTATCATCTCCACGGCCAAGACTTCTGGATTGTTGCTCGCGGAACTGGCGAGCTTACCGATGACGAGGCCGATAGTTTGACCTATAACGTTACTAACCCTGTTCTCCGCGACACTCTCGTGATTCCTGCAGGGTAAGCTGCTCCCTGCGCCAATATTTATGAGAACAGAACACCATTTAACAAACCCATCCCCATACACAGGGACTATGCCGTGCTACGTATCACCAATTCCAATCCAGGTGTTTGGGTCGTCCACTGCCACATTGCGTAAGTTCAACCTCTTTTTCCCTCCCTTGTTGAATTTTACTTACCTACTGCAATCGGATAGATGGCATCTTGCCGAAGGTTTCCTTGGTGTGGTCGTCTCTGACCCTGACGCCATCGCCGAGATAGACTTCCCGACAAGTGTAACGGACTTGTGCGAAGATCTCCCTGTTCCTGATGCTTACTACGAGACCGAACCTGGTCGAAGGCGAAGCCTCAGGGAGCTCCCAGGCTTGCTTGGAAAATCTATGGCCAAGCGTATCCCTTCGAAGAGATCTGTTTTCCCGGCCACGCCGAGATCACACAGGTCCAAGATGATCAAGGCGAGGATGGATAGCAATGTATGGTAATCGGAATTTCGAATTAGGCTTGCATATCTATTATACGAAACCGTTCAGAACTCAAGACCTCTTTCCTTTCTTTTCGTCCAACCCCCAAATTCTTATATAAATGTTTTTCACTAATTGTGTCCTCAACTCGAACCTAGTTCCTTGATTAGGTTTCCAGCTTGTCGTTGTGGGACTGATTCTCTCTTTTTCTACGTAGCTTATGATTACACTCGTTCTGAATACTTATATACATACATCGAATACAAATTGGTCATTATTCATCGTGGTAGGAAAGGGGACTAGTCGTGCCTAAAGTTCACACGCTGACTTTGGCTGCATCTAACAGTCCTTCTTGAACTGTATGATTGTACCCTACCAGTTGGAACACAACCTTGGCAGCTTTCAGCTTTCCGGACACAATTTGCGCCAAGACTGTCTCCATCGTCTCCGCCTTCTGTTCTTCTGCCTGTATCATACGGGTACATACACAAGCTCTCGTCTGGAATATGCATCAAATCATCATCGTATCTCACAACCAAAAAAAAAAAAAGGTATCTCACTTTCTTTGGTAGTGCGGTGAACTCGCTTGCTGATAGGAAGGTGTGAGTTGACGTCTCGTACGTGCCTGAGTAAACCCAATCTGCTCCTCGCCGAAGAATCAATTCTCCGCGCCATACGTTCAAGGCATATTTCTTGAAGAACTTGTGCTCACTGGCTTTGCCGTTTGATTTCAACTTGTCGACAGGGCAAACCAGGTAACCTTCATGGCGCTTGTCGATATCTATGATGAACTCGTCGCCTGGGATGAAAAGGAGCGTCTAAAGCAATATTGGAATGAAAAGAATGGGTGATATCAGTTGCTGAATGAACACGACAAAACATACTTTAAGTGGAGAAGAACTCTTCTTGAAGCGATCAAGATGTTTATATGGTGATTGGCGTGTGCAGAACGCCTTGAGGTGCATGCGAGCAATCTTGTCGATGTCGGGCATTTCAAGTTCTGCGTTGCGTGCAACGCTCAGGTTTGAACTTGTGGAACCGGAACCATGTGATGATAGTAGGTCGTCAGGATCTTCGTTCTACCTCCGCAAAATCAACTTATCGTGCGCTGATTTAGTGTATGTAGACGTGCAGTTGACTCACCTCCAAACCTGACAGCATCATCGATGAAAGGGATGTATCAAAAGACTCGGTTTTACTCCCTCCGGGTAGTATTGACTTCGATTCTTCATCAACAGAGACGAACGGGACCATAGCGAGATGGCACAGTTGTCGGTCCTCAACCTCAAGTTGTACCGTTCCAGCCTTCTCAAGCTCGAGCTCCGCCACCTCAATTCGTAACTTTTCGATCTCGCCTCTCAGTGCATCGAGTTCAGAAACCTGAATTCGTAATGCCTCATTCTCCTTCCTAATCGTGACTATTTCATCCCTCAGTTTTGCCTCTGAGACCTGAATCGATAGAAATCAGCAAAGCAATAGAAGACCAGCACAGTTGAAAGTGGCGCACCTTGAACTGGTTGCGGACTCGCAAAAGCTCCTCTCCTTGAACTCGAAGAAGCTCTTCGATGACTGCAGTTGGTAATGAAAGGCTTGTGGTGGTCATACTCTTCTGGATTCGAGCGTGAGGTGGTCAATCAACCATTCTGAACCTTGAGTTTATATATCTGTCCACGCAGTGGCGGTAAATTCCGGACGTTTCACGGCAAGTGCTCCGCCAGCGGCTTTGCAGCGGGTTTTCATTGTGCATGCAAAGGTTCTTTTAAACACAGTTACGTGTGTCTAAGAGACAAAACATACAGGCGATAACAACAAGGCTGAACTTCAAAGAAAACAACGAGAAAGGTGTTGTTTGTCAACGGTGTACATATTAGAGACCTCTCTCGTTCACTAACCGCACAACTTCATGAGTTAGGAATTGGATAGCACCGTCAAACCATTGCACCTCAGGCATACCAGCATCCGCGCACTTATTCCCAAACTCGACCATCCAATCCTCTAGCGCCTCCAGACTGATACTATTGTCCACAGCCAACAAATTCAAATCGGGGAAAGCGAGATTCGCATCGGTACGAGCCCAAGCTTCCACTGTATCCTTCATATTTTCCGGAGTCCACACGATCAGGCCGGCTGAGATCGCGGTGAAACCAGTAAAGACCTTGGCAGGCCATGATACCCTGGCTTTCATAGTCATCGACTGAATGATAGAGAACAGACCTCGAGTACGTCCTCCGTAGAGCGCTGACTGCGTCAATGCAGCCCAAGAACCTGTATTTAAAGACGAAATAGGTTAGGTTAGGTGCGAAGATCGATCGAGCATCAAGATATTCACCAGCTACAGGACCCGTCTCTACGAACCCCACCATTCGCAACACGCCCAATAGGGCCCATGACATGAGGACCTCAGTTGCAATGATAGTCAAAGCCACCGTGGCACCTGCAACGATATACGGATGTTCCTTGCGGAATTCATTGAAGGCCAGAATGGCCTTCCTCACTTCCTCTGGAAGTAGCTCAATCTGCGCATGGACGAAGCGTTGAATACTGTTGAAAACCTCTTTTGCTTTTGCAGATTCGTCCTGCCACACTTTCTCCAGCTCGTGTTTAACTTTCTCAAGATACTCCTTTATTCGGCGTAGGATTTCTTCTCGGGAAGGCATATTGGGTAGAGGAATGTCGAGTTCAGGAATTTGAGGGACGGCAATGCCTCGCTTCTCGAGCACTGGATCATCGCGGTCTAGAATGGCACTGTATAACTGCTGAAGAGCCGCATCGCTGATTGTGAAAATAGCTTCCGAGTCGACGAATGCGGCTAGTGTTTCAATGGTAGATTGAAAATCTTGGGAGCGTACTAGATCAACAGAAAAAAAAAATGAACGTTTCGAACGTATATCAAGACATGTAATTTACCTAGCACAGCTGCATCTGTAGTAAAGGAAGTCAGGACCTGATGAATACGCTAAAGGAACGGGGATTTACTGACCAGAAACACGTGAAATGTCGTCTTTGAATTCATTCCATGACCAGGCCTGTCTAGAAGTCTTGCTGTACTCCAGAGATCGACTAGCCATCACCTCCTGAAGCTCTGAAGACGAAGCTAGTCCTACTTCAATCGCATAGGTAGTTTTCTTGTCGTCTCTGACGCGGGCTTGATGAAACTGCTTCTCCATACAGGTAAACCATTGATTCCTGTTTTGATCATCGAACGTGACGCCCTTGCATTTGATAGTAGTAATCGGTACCAGGAGTGGTAAAAAGAGGATGCAAATGACTGCGATGAGGATGAGCGGAAGCATGAGTTTGAACACTTGGAGTTCAAGCTTCAAGGTCGACTGAGAAGATAGAAGCGGGGAAGAAAGGGGGATTGCGAGGCCTTCATGGTTTTTGAATGTAACTATGTAGGCGGCCCACATTACGTAAATGCTGTAAAACGTAAGATGTAGGCTGCATACAGTGTATTGATGCACTACCAAACTAGGTAGCCATTGACTTTACAGCTTTGCACTTGAGCTTGAGCGCTTGGAGCTTGAAGTGTGGGTGACGGCCGCGCGCTCGTAGATAAATAAGAAACTCGACCTCCCAAGCTTATGCACCTGTGTAGCTTAGCTGGTGCGTAGATTGGATGGCCAAGATTGAAGTTGGGTGCTGCATCCCCCGACGTCCGATACCAGATTTCGTTCCAACCACCCATCCAAGCGAGACACGGCAAATCGGTCACCGGTCACCAGCAACGAGCTTCAAAGCACTCACTTCAATTCGCAATGGAATTCTAGGAACCCCTCGCAGGACAAGGCGGTGATCAGCGTCAGTGAGATACGTGAAAGAACAATAGAAGCGGACGGCTGTTCGTTAGGGACGAAGCTTTTATGTAAATGATATATCAATATCAACATAATATTCGATGGGCAATGAATAACCACATAAGCTATACAAAAACCTCACATGGCAGGGGACCCACAATCTTAAATGGGAATACGCCATGTATTGCTTGTGCAGGAAAAGTCAATGGTACCGCAGAATCGCCCGTGAACGGCGGATAAAGAGTCACCGAACCTGTAATCGATACGTGAGTATATGAAGAGAACAGCGACTTCCAGGTAACAGATACTTAGCACAACTCACCGGAAAGATAAGTCACATCAGACGTCGTCCAGTTGTAGAAATGTTGAGCGCAGGTCAAAAAATCCGCAAACCTAATCGAGAAGACGGGACGCTATGGTCAGTGACGGTTTATGTAGGTCAGAGTAAAGCTAAACATGCCACGGCAGTCCTCCGATGCTCTCAAAAGTAGAAAGCGGCCAAACGAGTTCGCCCTCGATAGTTGTCAAGTTCGCGTCTATCGCCCCGATGACAGAATAGTTATAGGTAGTAGCATTACTGCTATTTTGGGGTTCAAAACTTTCAAACGCGGTGTTCAAACCAAATTCTAGCTATCAAGAGTAAAGATCAGCACAGGTATTGCGAGTTCCTTTTTGGACACGTACCCAGGATCCAATGACATCTAGAACATTATCCACAGCAATCCACCTTCAACGTCATGCCAAATCCGAGTCAGATTGATTTTGCAGAGGAGCCAAAGGAGTTATTACCGTTTATAAACGAACGGGGAATTTGAGTCTGAAAGGCGCTGAACATTGGGTATTTCCAACTTTGCTTCTTGGAAGTTCTCGAAGTTTAGAAGAGGAGGACCTGCGTTAGCCTCACGGCCCAATTCAATGAAAAGGGGGACAAGGTCATTCCCTATACCAGGAAACGCGGTTGTATTTGGCGGTAAGATGGTGTATTGATTGGGAATAAGCTATATAAAAACCGAGGAGAACGTGGATTCGGTGTTGGACCTTGAAACGTGAGGAGACGAACCGAGGACATACCGAGGACGCCAATGCCGTCGGTACAGCAGTCAAAATAAACGAAACATTGTAAGTACCAATGATTGCAGACGGAAGGTCGACTAATTCTGAGCGCGCGAGACAAGCAATGTTGAGCAGAATGAATGGGAGATTGAAACGCATCCCAAGGAGCTCTGCGTGGGTTTCTTTTAGCAGGATACCACATATATCATATATGTATTGGGGAATATTACCGGATGAATGACCTACATATATTCACATGAAATACGACCTCAATGTACCTCAATATATTGTTGATGAGAGGGCCCGGGCTTCTTAAGGTGGTGTGACGAAGACGAGCATGAATATTGAATATCGAAGCAGTCATAAGGAGGGCCTGTATCGTGGAACAGATAAGATATTGTCTTTATTCTCTCTCAGAACGTAGTACGTACCTAGAAGACGCGAATAATGAATCTGATTCAAGCGGGTGCTGAGAGCGCTGAATTCCCAAGAAAAAACGAGCTGAAGCCTTTCAATTACATCCTTAGTCGGTGCTACTTTGATTCCATGTAATCCAGTTGAGTGATTGATAATCGATGTCTCCAAGCTTTGTGGCGGTAGTCACCGTCTCTGGTCTGGGTAAGCGTCAGGACTCAGAGCAAGGGGAGTAACATGCCGACTCCGGGTCTAAAGACTAAAATGGTCTCGGGCTCCCACAGTCACGTGCGATGGCTCAGTTCGGCACGAGGACTCACCTGGGACTACTCTAGCTCTAAATAACAAACTCTTTCAAAACTACAATTATGTTCGAAAGCGGCAGTCGGCAGTCGTGGTCTCTCCAAAGACATTTGTCCTGAGCTATCAGGATCTCCTGTACTACATACACCGGAAGAAAGGATGTCATCAGCATTGACGGGTTTTCTAGCTGCGCAATACTTCAATACTTTAGGGGAAAGTTGAAACTGTTGGGTTCCGACGGACACAACTCGAGCTACATACATAGCATGATAAAGCAGATGATAGTGATCACCACTTGCAACTTTTACTTCCCCGGATACCAATGGTTGTTTATAAAGCGATCTAAGCAGGGCCTGCAGGTAAGTAGTCTGTATCACTTTCTTCAGTTCCGTCCTCCTGTTAACGTGTTGTGTTATTCAATAATGGGAGACTCCTCAGCAGCTGCACAGACTGGTGCTAACGAGAGAAGACAATCTTATCTCGACGTAGCACGAGAAATCCAGGCTCCGCTGGTTACGAGTCAAGAGCTCATAGCTTCGTTGAAACTCACAAGACATCCCGAGCATGGCATGCACGAGCGTAGTTTGTATCGTGATGTAACGAACTTACGACTTTTCTTTACCGGCAGGTTACTTCGTGGAAACGGATAAGCAATCGTACCAAATTCCTTCGCCCTTTGCAGGTACGTCGCCTGGTATCCATCAGCCATCGGAGGTGTGCTGGAATATTGCGTTGGTATAGATTGTCAGCCTAGACCGCTCGCCACATCCATCTACTACATGCTATGCCACAGCGAACCTGAAGGAGTAATTCACATGAACAAGTCCGTCGTAGGTATCTTACACTATCTTTGGAACAATTAGCTGTTAATTCACGCTACTTACAGACGTACCACGTACTACATCATGGTCGTGCCGAGTATACTCTCATCACCCCTGGGATTCCTGGTACTCCCCCACGGATTGAAACTAGGATTATAGGCAACAACGCTGCGGCAGGGGAGACGCGTCAACTTCTCGTTGGTACAGGTGTATGGAAAAGTTCTAGACTCCTACCAGAAGACATTGACGCTGCGAAGACTCAAGAGGAAAAGGATCAGTGTTTGTGCTTGATCACGGAGGTGGTTGTTCCTGGGTTTCACTGGGAGGATCATCAATATCTCACACGGGAGGGATTGGAAGGACTTTTCGGGAACGTTGAAGGCGGAGAGGAGATGATAAGGCGGTTTGAGAAATATGTTAAGTGAAGTTAAATTGTTATATATCTGGTGATGAATGACGATGTCGAGGAAGAGAGAGCATCGAGAGACGAACAAGATTCCATATATCTAAGCGCTTGATCGCTTTCTTGAGCCCACAAAACTGCCGAAGTAAGTTCGTCTTGTTCACCATAATCTCCGTCACAATTCTCTCTGGTGGAGGCGTAGGCGCTAATAACGAGTCTCCTTGAATATGTAGTTTCGCTCCCGTTTGAACAAGAGCTAATGCCGACGATATCATACGTCGTATAACCATGAATGAATGAGTCTGGGCTACCAGATGGGACCGAGAAGTGTTACTGTAGTCACAGTTGCCGTGGGTGTGCTGGCTTGTGGGATGGCATGAACTGAATGAATAGCATTTGACAAAGTTTCCTGACTGCTATAAGGATCTTTCACTCACCAGCAAGTCCAAGTTCAAATATCGTAAGAAGTGAGAAGATTGCTTTGCTGAACATGATTCTCCTCTACCATTGTACCAACTAGATTCGAAGGCCGTGATGGATGCTGGCACGTTGGGGCGGGGTCAAACTGGAAGAACGTGAAGCCTTCCCCATGCTTGAATAAGTAGCATCTCTGAGCTCGGGTTTTCTCGTGTTCCTGGCTCCAGGCTTGTGAAATGTGGTTGATAGCAATCGCATCAATCACACTTCACCGCGTCAACACTCACTTGCATTTGTTAGTGAGATATAGAAAGACCGAACTGTATTTGCCAAGAATCAAGACGTCGGTCGTATGTATACAGACTGAGAGAGAAGAAGGTCCCGGTTAACGAGCGTGAGTAACTCTGAGTGCTTACCACCCACAGCTTTTCCTCTCGTCCTGCTCTCGTCTCATTATTACACAAGTAGAGGATGCCTATTGCTGGAAACTCGACCTGGAATACACCTCAAAACTCCTATTTCGAAAGCCTCGAAGACCTAGACAAATGGGCGTCATCACCGCACAAGCCTCTCGACAACGTTTTGCCATATGTATCGCGCTCTTCGACAGACGAATCAGATAGGAAAGGGAAGCTTTTGGTGAAAGCTTATTCGTCTTGCGATTGAACAAATTTCTGATGTGTCCTTTGAAGGTATGCCACGATTACAAGGTCGCACAGATATCTGAGCTTACAGTTCATGCCTCTGATAGTCGAATTCTCTATTCTCTAGGGAGGTTACACAGAAACTCCCTATTCTCTATCCTACACGTTCAATTTCTGGTCGAGTTGCGATACGTTCGTGTAGTGCGTCAGTTTGCCTTTTTAGTCTCTTCGTTACTCAAATCTAATTAGCTTCTCTCATCATCGTGTCACGATCCCACCTCCCGGTTGGATTAATGCCTCACATAGGCAAGGTGTAAAAATGTTGGGAACTCTGTGAGGAAATTGTTTCGTATGTTCAATTTGATCTTAATGAATGCCTGGGCTAGCATTTTCGAAGAAGGCGGCGAGCAAGATTGCTTACGTCTTCTTGTGGGCCAACTTCCGAAATCTCGAACGGGTCCTGCGACTCCGTCCTCATCAATTTCATCGTTACCCTTGTCCCCTCACTATGCGCGACTGCTTGCTGAACTAGCTGCACAACGCGGTTTCGATGGTTATCTACTCAATTTCGAATGTCCGCTTCGTGGTGGTATAGAGCAGACTCGGGCGCTAGCAGCTTGGATTACGCTTCTGCAACACGAGCTTAAAGTAATAGTTGGTGAACACACCGAGACTATGTGGTAGGTCTCATGAATGTTCGAAATCAGGAATGAGACTCACATGAATTTCAGGTACGATAGTGTCGTCTTCACGGGTCAATTGGCGTGGCAGGATAGATTAAATAGCTTGAACCTGCCATTTTTCTTGTCATCGTCTTCGTTGTTCAGCAATTATACGGTGAGCTTGAGCTAACACCTTCTCGATACTGGATGTCGTACTGAGAATCTTTCAGTGGCGAAACAACTATCCCTCATTGACTGCTCAATATTTCCTCACGCTCGATTCTGTACTCACTGGCAACCAACCCGAGTCTCACCCTCATGTGGCACAAAAGACGTTACGAGACATTTATATGGGCGTAGGCGAGTAATTGAAGCTTGAACTCCGAAGTCTCGTTATTGACTCCCACCACCACAGACGTATGGGGTCGAGGCTCACATGGAGATGGTGGTTTTGGCTCGTACAAAGCTATCTCACACGTCGCACCCGACTCCCTTGGTTTAAGCCTTGCACTATTCGGCCAAGCATGGACATGGGAGAGCGAGCAAGATAAACCTGGCTGGACATGGGATTCTTGGTGGAATTACGAACGAAAGCTTTGGGCTGGGCCTATTGACGATCAAGAGCAAATTATCGTGCCTGAAATGCCACCGCCGAAGAAGAACGAATCACCATGCGAACATGAGGCGTTTGTTCCTATTTCCAAGTTCTTTTCATTCAAGTCCCCACCAGACCCGGCCAAGTTGGCGTTTCATACGATGTTTTCGCCTGGGGTAGGAAAAAAGTGGTTCGTCAATGGTGTGAAGATTTCCGAGAGTGCAAAGGGATGGACGGATGTGGATAAGCAGACGAGTATGGGTGATTTGGTGTGGCCGAAACCTCGACTAGTATGGGAGGGCGACGAAATACCATCGGAGGATGTGAAGATCCCTGAGGCGGCATCGACGGTGAATATGGATGAGGCATGGAATGGAGGCAGTTCGTTGAGGCTTACGCTGAGCGATACTGGAGTGCAGTCCGAGAGTGCGGCGTTTCGCTGTGTTTACTTGCCTATACAGTCGCTGTCTACATCGCCAGGCCGATCTTACGACGCCAGCGTGGTGTATAAGATTGAATCTGGAGCTTCGGACGTCGATCTCGATATATCGCTTTCTATCAAGTCCCTGTCTTCAAGTCCAGGTTCCAGCGCACATCAATCGCTTATCAACGTCTCCGGTATTCCTAGCAATGATACTCAACTCGGAGAAGGTTGGACAAACCTCGCTGTACGATTCACACTTCCTACGAGCGAGACGCTATCATCCGACGTCCAGGTATCGATAGGTCTTGTCATCGCCATAGTCGCAGAAGACCCTTCTATACCGCTTCATCTTCCTATCCTCCTAGGGCAAATGAACGTCTACCTGACTCCGCCGCCGGCGATTCCTACACATAAGCCACAGCTGCTTTGGGCCGATCTCAAGCGTTCGCCATCACCCTCATCTTCATCCTCAACAACTACACCTCTGCCCACAGATCCACTCTCTGGTACTATTACTTGGGAAATTGCTGCGTCACTCCCACCCTTGCTTCCACCTAGTATTACTTCCCCTGAAGATCCTATCTCGGCTTGGCCAATTCAACCATCTGCCTCGACGTGGTTTCCTATGGTTTTGTATGCGAACATTTACGTTGTACCACATGGGTCTGATGGAGTTCCTGGGCGACCTGAAGATGCGGTGTGGGTTGGGACATCTGGGTATGAGGGTGTGAGGAATACTTTTGTGTTCGATGAGGATGTTTTACCGGATGCGGTGAAGATGGTGCTTGTGCCGGGGGGGAAAGTAAGGTTTTATGTTCAGGGTGTTATGGATAGGGGAGAGGTTCTTGCGTGGACGGAATGTGTGTTTGTTGATGTCTGAGAGTGGGTTAGCTGCTGGTAAATGTCATGAAGGGTGAGGTATGAGCATGTTGGTATTGGATACATCTGCATCTCAAATACAGGTTTTATCGTTTGGCATTTGGCATGGATCATGGCGTTGACAGCTATGGCTGATGCTTGACGTCGAGAGGGGAAGTGCAACGAAGAAGCGACAGACGCTGTTTTTTTTTTTTTTCTGTTGTTCTTTTTTTTTGGGGGTGGTTCGAATTCAACCTCTCACGCTACTCATGGAACTACCCCTATCGTTTTTAGAGGATACCCAGGCACTACCCAGGCCCGGAGCCTATACGAACGTTGGTTCATGACGAGACGAGGAATGTGATACTGAGGCGGACTGGTCTTTCGAAAGCTAAACCGACCTCGTATTTTTGTGACCGAATTCAATCGTATCTACGATGAGACAACGCGAGAGACTGATGGCGATGACAATCGACTCCGAGAACGCAATGAGCGAGGCAGTTCTATTACTGAAGTACTGGGGGAAAACCGATACATGGACGCGCTGAGGTGCGACATTGATGATTCTTCTTTACTCCGAGTCTGGTATACTTATTCGTTCTGTTTCACTCGATTCATGTGCTCTTGTGCGATCATCGAAGCTGAGTTACGCCTCAACACCTTGCAGCATAATCCCGAGTCGCAAACATATGATGTTCCTCTATTCGCGCATCCTCTACGTTCATTGCCTGCAAATCCTTGGCATTTAGTTGACGACGCCGGAATTCATGAACTCCGAGTCCGTGATATAGGTGCATATGGAGGTGGGCCTTTTTTAAAAATTTTGGGTGATTTTGTTTCTTATCTATCATGTCCTCAGGTTGCCGAGTGGAGTTGATATCTGGTCGCCACGAGTATGTATCTCTGTCAGGCTCAACGCCTCCGATGTCTGTCCGCCAGCCGATGTCATGGAGGCTGGCGGTTTCCGAGCGTCTGCCACTGACCATTTGGTGTGTTTGGTCGTTATGTCAATGGAATTACGAGTAGCGATTTTCATCATGCGCTTGTGGGGTGTCAAGCTTGTGACTCTGAGCCTCTCTGAGGTCGAGTCGTCAAACACACTCATCCGACCGACTACAAGTGCTTTCCCACTCCGATGTCAAGAAGTAGCCGCAAAGATTCAAGCTCGCTTTATGATCAGCAGACCCTCGATTACCTTACCCCATCGCATGGAAGCCCCTAATCTCAATTGCACTCATCATGTTGTGTCCTCTAAACCGAGCTACATTTCCTTGTGGTGGACATCGAACACGGGGTGTAACGTCTGTTGTAGGCCCCTTCTTTTTTTTCCTTCCGAATCACTGAAGATCTGCTAGAACGAGTGTCGAGTGTTATAAAGGCTCTCGCAAAGGGTAACGCTTAAACCTCACCAGGTTTCTCCTGCCACCAGTCAATCATCGACTTCAACTTCATTCCCTGAATTCCTTTCGTTGATCGTCTCGCTCTCGACAACATGTTCTGCAAAGCCTCTCTCCTTGCCACTGTCTCTCTCGCTATTCTCTCTGTGGCCTCTCCGGTACAGCAGAGGTCGGTAGCCATCCCGATGCGCAAGCGTTCGGGCCTTACGAAGGCGGATGGTGTTTTCGACTACGACAAAGCCGTTGTTCAGACCATCGCGACCAAGAACAAGCATCGCCAGAACTTGATTAATTTCGAGAACAACAAGGGAAACCTGATTGCAGTGAGTTTCCTATTGTGATATGTGTTATTGAATTACAACTGAACCATTGCGAAGGGCATGGAAATTAAACCTCTTGCTACTGTCCCCTCCAATATCCAGTCTCGTTTCAACAAGCGCCAGTCAGAGTCCTTGATTGACGAGAACAGCGATGAGGAGTGGGCTGGAACGATCTCCATCGGTACTCCTGCTCAAACGTTCCTCACTGCTTTTGATAGTAAGTCATCTTGGTCCTGAGCTTGAGAAACATTGAATTGAATGTTGATTATTTGCCTATCAAGCCGGTTCCTCCGATCTATGGGTACCCTCGTCTTCTTGCACCAGTTCGACTTGTTCCTTTAAGAACAAGTACTCCGCCAACTCCTCTTGCTCCTCTAAAAATGAGTCTGGTACCTTCTCAATTCAATATGGCGATGGTTCCATGGTATCTGGCCCCATCTACGAGGACATTGTCTCAGTCGCTGGAGTCGAGGTTACGGGGCAGAAACTCGCCGCCGTGACTACTCTTTCGTCGAGCTTCAGCGACAATCCCATTGACGGGTATGCGTTTTTGTATCTGATCTAGTCCTGCTTGTTGAATTAGGGTAAATAGAATTCTCGGACTCGCATTCCCAGCCATCTCTAACCTCAACGCTGACCCTTACTTCGTCACCGCTAACGAGCAAGGTGCCGTCTTCCCCGGGGAATTTGGCTTCTACCTCTCCCAGAGTGGCTCCGAGCTTTATCTCGGCGGTACAAACTCGGCGCTCTACTCTGGCTCCATAGAGTACCACGATGTCGACACCTCTACTGGTTTCTGGCAAATTACCGGTGCCAGCATTCTCAATGGCGGCAACAGCGTTCTTTCCGACTTTGAAACCATCATCGACTCTGGAACTACTCTCATGTACGGTCCTCCCAACGATATCAGTCAATTCTATGATTCCATTAGCGGTTCGCAGGAGTATGATTCCTCTCAAGGAATGTACTCTTTCCCTTGTGATAGCGTCCCTGATGTCTCGTTCAGCTGGGGTTCGAAGAGCTTCAAGATAACTTCCGATAAGTGGGTCCTCTTCCATGTTCCTTTGATCAACCATGTATTGATGATATGTGTCAGTTTCAACCTTGGAGAGACTGAATCTGGATCTGGACAGTGTGTTGGAGCCCTCGCGGGTCAAGACCTCGGTCTTGGTGACAACGTCTGGCTTCTTGGTGATGCTTTCATGAAGAATGTTTATACTGCCTTCAGCTTCGACAAGACCGCAGTTGGTTTCGCCGACCTTTATTAGATACCACTTGTAAGTACTGCTGTCTGTAGGATACCATTTGTAGATCAACGACGAGGCATGTATGCGACGGGAATATGTAAAACTGTAGATGACAATCACAATCTGCCCAGTGTGTACTCGCATAATAGTATTCATGTCGAGGTAATGTACCGCCGCGCCGTGCACTCCGAACGGGTGTTTGTAGTGAAGTTTGTACAAAAGACTTGAAAGTTTTATTCAGGGATGTTGTAGCTACTAGTACATTTAAGAGAAACCGTCAGTCATCATTTGGGTCATCAAGAAGGTAAAAGAAGTCAGAGGAATAATGAGTCGTAAATTGGGTATAGCTGTTGTAATCATTACAGTAAGTAATTGGCATGTTGATAAGGCTTGTAGATGTCAGGACTACTATGCCTGGCAATATGAGAAGGGCTCTGCTCACCATTGGAAATACTAAGATCAACTAGTAGGATGAACTAGCCAATATGGTAGGGAACTGGAAAGTTCATTCTAGATGGCAGGCAGCTCTGGCACATAGTAACCTCAGGAATATGTTGGTTCATTGGAGCTGCATGCCCATGCATGTGGTGGTGTGGTAAACCCCTGAATGAGTGTCCATCATGAAAATCACCTACAGAAGAGTAAGTAGTGTCATAGTAAGATTCTTAATGTGTGTGTAATTGACATACACGATACTGGGTAAGTAGTGAAATATTGGGTAGAAGGGCCATTGCTGTAGAATGGCATTTGATTGTATCCACCTGGAGTTGGGGATGCAACAAAGTATGATCCTTCCTGAGGTCTTGGAAATCTTCTCCTTGACATTGGTCCATGATGAGTTGGGCAATTGCATCTAATTGGTTTAGGCATATTACCCCTAGGCAAGGGATCTCTTGGGGAGTTGTCTGATGATCCACCAGTTTCAGGATTATCAGCTGGTTGAGCATTTGCATGATCTCCAGGTACATCTGCATGTTCTGGTGAATGATCTTCTGAGTCAGAATCTTCTGAATCATGACCTTCTGGTGAGTTTGAATGTCTATGACTTTCCGGTGCTGGTGGATGACCTTCTCTGGGCAAGTTATGGTGATCCCTAGGTACACCATGATGACATCTAAAAACATAAGATCCTGGTGGCCCAGGCCGCATGTGGTTTGCCGTAGGATTCGGAAACACAAAGCCCTCTGGTAAATGATGACCTTCGACTACCATTGGTCGTACATCCGGGTGAGCTCCCGCAACATGCACCGCGGGTGATACATGACTTCCGGGGAAATTACCCGCCATCATATGACTTGGAATTGGGTGAACATCAACACCAGGCACTCCCAGCACTGGACCTTGAGGTGTGTAGTCTCCATTCATGTGGGTGTTTGGGTAAGAGGAAGTAAAGTCATGGTGATGATTTCTCATGCCAGTGCCTGTAGAGTCTGAATTGTTAGGTTCAGATATGTACAAGGAGCAAAGTTAGAAATCAAAACTTACCTGGTTGAATGTAGTTGTAGGACTTTTTAAACCAAGAGATCAAACGGTGGTAGATCTTCTGACCAGAGGCCTGGGGTTCGTTGCTGGGGCTGTTCATATTGCTTTGTACGGGTGACTATATGCGCAGATGAGGAATGGAATGAAGTTTGAGAGAAATATGGACGTACAGATGACGGATGGGTGGTATGGTAGAATAGTAGACGTGCTCAAGAAATGTGTAAACGGGCTGGGATGCTGGAGGATGATGCATGATGTCTTGAAGATGCCTCTTATATACTGTTGAGAATGGGAAAGCCTGAAGAAAACGAGTGCACTGAGTACCTGTTTGCGAGATACCAGAATACAAGGTTGCTGAGAGGTCTTCAGTAATTATCGTATTGCCACAAAAACGCTCGTCTCTGTTGGTAACTATCCGTTTCACAAGGGAAGTCATGAATCAGAAGTAGACGCATAATCACTGGTCTGGGTAGGAATACAACGCGCTATGCAACTAGCTGCTATTGTAGGTGGACCCACATTGATTGTATGTACCTCGAGAGGATGGCCAGCACTGTCTCGAAAGCACCATACCGCGTGTGCTCAAGCTGGGAATGGTATGAATATCTATTTTTTGACTTGAGAATGAACTCCGTCTTCGAATAAGGACTGTAGTAAGTAAGTTATGATCACCACAGGTAACCGCCAATATTCACGGTGATCCCAGGCAGAACAGAAAACAAGACTTGATTGTGGCGTTAAGCAATTCCATCATCTACGATATGCAACAAAACAAGATTTCGGAGTCAGTCGAAAACAAGAAACGAGATGGGATGTAACCACATATATCATGACAGTGGGTCCACTTATTATACCGGTTACGATTTTTCTATTCGGGATGAAGAACAATAATGGGACCGACGGGGGGCTTGTCCCTGAGAAGGACAAACGTGCAGCGACTGCCAACTGCTAACATTCGATAGCGAGCAACATCAATACACCAACTCCGCGAAAGCCTAGCATTAGGATGTGCGAAGACAAAAGATATACGTTCTTGTCCTTGTTAGCGAGGGTGGCGATCGAAGAAGTGAGTACTACTGCTTTGAGTGTCCACTCACGTTAAGTAGAACGCCACATAAACGAAACCAAGGTATATCGTATCGCCACACTCACATTTCAGGTACTCAGCTGCCCTTGGCTGAACTCCGAGGCAAAAAACGAGCGTAACAAGTGTGTAGTGTAGCCTTTCTCTTTCAATGCTTGTGAAAAGGGAGATACAGGAATACATACGTACTAACGTAGACCAGTAAACGCCGTGCGGGGACCTGTGATTTTCCTGATCGCATATATTCAGAGTAAGCTCGTCCTGCCATTCTCAATGCCCGAACTCCATGATGACTACAGACGTTTTAGTGAAATAGGAGAAGAGGTCCACGCAGACAACTCACCTTGATCCCTGTTCAGCTTTGACAGATGTGCTCTCAGTGACCGGGGCCACGTATAGGAAGCGATTTGGTGTTAAGTTCTTGTCGAGAGATCGAGCACGGTCCTAGACGTGCTCCGGCATCATATAGAAGTTCTAGCGTTAACTATGGCGCGTATGACTGCGACCCTTCTGTAAAGGAGGTGAAATTTCTGAATACAGGGCGATAGGAAAGTGAGAAGAGTGCACGTACTGTTGAAGAAAGCACTGGCCGGTACTACTTAACTACCCTTCGCACCGGCCTCATCCTCGCTTCATTCCAGTGCTTCACTTTCTCCGCAGTGCGATGACTATACTGACGGTTATGCTTGTGCTGTTCATGTGTATATGCGCTGACTTTGAGTGAGATTTGTGGCAAGATGGCACACCGGCCAGCACGGTTTGCATTTGCCGGCCGGAAAATATTACATAATGATACAGGGATGACTCGACGCGTTCTGTGATCCTGTTACATAGATCTCTCTGGTTCGCTTTACATCTGGTTTCACCGCACTTCTATCTTATCTTGGAAAACTCTGATCATTCGGGATAACTCATAATCTCTCCTAATACTTCGGATATGGCCTTTGAATATGAGAAAGAGGTCGCAGTCGGCATACTTGGTGCGTAGCCTGCGCGATTTCAGTTGTATCGCGCTTACATCCCTCAGCTATGCAGGGTGCTTTTATAGAACATCAAGCTTCCATACAAAGATTAGACTTGAACAGGAAGATACACGTTATTCTAGTTCGCACTCCAGAGGATTTGGCGAAATGTGACGCTTTGATAATACCTGGCGGAGGTAAGCGGATGAATGCTAGACGCCGTTACTTGCCTTCAATGTTGTTTTCACTAAGAATCTACAACAATCGCATTACTGGCTAAGCTTGCGGGGCTACTAGATCCCCTGAAAGAGTTTACGAAAACTAAACCGATATGGGGTACATGCGCAGGAGCAATACTATTGTCACGGTCCGTCACTGGAGCAAAGAAAGGTGGTCAGGAACTGCTTCATGGAATGTCAGTAAACATAGCGCGAAATGGTTGGGGCTCTCAAGTATGCGCAGGCATTGCTATCATACCCTTCTCGCACCGTGATGATTGACTTTGATACAGATAGAATCATTTGAAGCACCTCTCTCCGTGGAAGGGCTGCGACACTCTGAAGTTCCGTTTACAGGCGTCTTCATTCGTGCTCCAGTGCGTGCATATGGCTTCTCACTCGACATTCCATTCAAGGAAATCACTTTCGTTCCTAGGTCGTACTTTCAGTAACCCCCTCCGCTGATGATCACCCAATCGAGGTCATCGCTCGTCTACCACCCGATGTGCTTCCACAGTCTCTTATCGACTCTGAAAATAACCCTGAGGCTCAAGCCATTGTAGCACTGCGGCAGGGAAGGCACCTGCTGACGACATTCCATCCTGAATTAACACAGGACGATCGGTTTCATGAATACTTTATTCGGGAATGCGTTCTCAGTTCTGAGAAAAGGACCGTATGATCTCCTGCATTTCCATCTAGACTCCGTCAGGGCTATCACCAGAAATGCATGTTATCTCCGTCTGACGGGATTACGTCGGGCCCCCCTTTCGTGCTTTAATTCACGCAGGTAAAGCTGTTGCATGCTGTAACTGGTGGTATTCGTACACGGTTCTCAATGGGATCCGATTCCAGCTCGCTGCTGCCTCGGAGCCGGTTGTCCTCTAAAATTCACTTACACGGTTTTCTACCTATCAGTAGTATTACCTTGACAAATAATATCCTCTCCAAAATTCCTCTCAGCACTGTACTTTTAGTCACGCGACTGAAAATATTCAAAAATAAGAGAAATGGTCCGGGCCGGGGCCGGGTCGTCCTATCTATCCGCTAGGTGAAGCGGCCAGCACCATGCGTCATTTGTGTCATATCTTGAGCATTGAGAGATCAGCATGCTCATCAATCTTCATTTCGTGAATTACTGCATGGGCCTGGGGATATATATACCACGGGTGACGCGAACGAACAATGTGCTGCCTTTCTTTCCCCCTCATCTTCAGCGGCGTTCTTCATGATGCACCCTCGATTCTGGACACACGTCCAGGCTGCCCTCTTGGGTTTGGTAGTATTGCTAGGAGCTTTGGTTGATGCGAAGATCATGCGGAGGGATGAGCTGCATGCTAGACAATTGGAGGCTGCGAAGAGATACACGCAGCGCGAGCCACGGGTCGAGACGTTTGCAGGACCTCAGTTGGAGAGGCGCGCTACGGTTAAGAACATCACCTTCTCTAACCCCAAAGCATCAGGTGTGTCTATTTTACGGCTACATATTCCGTGATTATTGATATTCATCGCTGTTTACTTTCTGACATGCAGAATTCTGGGTTGATGGTACGAAGATTCCAGAAGTGGGTTTTGATGTCGGTCCTAGCTGGGCAGGGTTGATGCCCATCTCGTCGTCGCCTAACGAAACGCGAAAGGTGAGTTAAACACCTTCATGATCGTGAATTTATGTTGGATGACGTTCGTAGCTCTTTTTCTGGTTTTTCCCCCCTGGACCTGAAGGAAGCTTGGATGACCTTATTTTCTGGTATGGCTACAAGACATTGCTCGTGAGTTGAGGTTCTGATGAAAGTTGAAGGACGAACGGTGGACCTGGCTGCTCGTCTTTGGAAGGATTACTTCAGGAAAATGGAGTACGCGTCGCGTTACGAATGGCTGCCCCCCACATCGCTGATCGAATCTCGTTAGCCGTTCTCTTGGAGCTGGGGAACTGCGAAGCCTATCGTCAACGAACAAAGCTGGACCAATTTATCAAGCGTACTATGGGTTGAACAACCCGTTGGTACTGGTTTCTCCCAGGGAAAGCCGAATATCACTGTAAGACCTCTAGAGCTAATATCTCCAGTATCTGGATTATAACCGACATACGCTCCTATTCTAGAATGAGGACGATCTCGCCGCACAAATGGCAGGCTTCTTCCAGCAATTCCTGGAGGTGTTTTCTGAACTGAAAGGAAAGAAGTTATGGATCAGCGGTGAAAGTGTGGGCGTCTTTTCGGTTGTCTTGTTGGTGATCGTTTGCTTATCTTTTCGTTGTCTAGTACGCTGGGATGTATGTGCCGTGTGAGTCGAGTTATTTATATACCGCACCCATTCTCTGACCTTGATATACAGATATTGCCAATTACCTTTACGAACATCCAGGATCTGTTGATCTAGACTTGCAAGGCATTTGGATTTCTGATCGTACGTTCCTTCAGTTCCTGCTGTATCCCCCCGAGATATCAATCGACCTCTGTCTTCGCCCCATACAGCTGTCATTGGTTGGGATGTAGCCATGGAACAGATCCCCGCCGTGGATTTCGTTCACAAGTACGAGAACGTGTTTGCGTTGAGGTTTGTACAGCTTTCGATTGACATCGACCCATGATGGATTCGCTCTCACGCTTTGATTTCCAGTCAAACAGTCATGGAACAACTTGACAAGACAGCTGCTACTTGCAACTACACTGGCTATGTTGAGAAATTCGTCACATTCCCCCCTAAAGGATTACTGCCCCTTCCCGGTACATCCGTAGAAGCAGATCGCGGATGCGATTTGTGGGATACGATCTTCGACGAGGCGCTCAAGGTTAACCCCGCTTTCAACATTTACCGTATCTTCGATACTTTCCCCATCTTGTGGGACGTCCTGGGTTTTCCGTACGTACTAACTTGCTGCTGTGATTACACCGTAAGTCTCCGCGTACTCACACGAGCTATCTTCTTCACTCAGTGGATCTTTCCCGGATGTCCAACTTTCCCCTTTGTACTTCGATAGGGAGGACGTTAAACTCGCTATTCACGCACCGACAAACGTTGATTGGACAGAGTGCTCGAATATAAATGTATTCCCGGATGGGGACTCGAGTCTTCCGTCGTCGTTCACTGTTCTGCCGAATGTCATTGAGAAGAGTAAGCGGTCGATTATCGCACATGGTTTAGCGGACTTTATTTTGATCGCTGATGGGTGTGTCTGTTATTCTGCATGGAATCGTTGGTGAAGAATGACTGATAAATGTCTCTTTACCCGTCGTTCAATCCTCTAGTTCGAGAATTACGATTCAAAAGTAAGCGGGCAATACTTTCATGTCGTGTTTTTTCTTCGCCGCTGATTCAATGTGTTGTATATCAGTATGACATGTAAGCATTTATATGGACTGCCGCATTCTTAGTGTACCCACTCTTCCGCAGGGAATGGTCTTCAAGGCTTCCAAACACCCATTGCCAACGATAGCTTCATCGTCGGAGGCATACCACTAGGAACAGCCCATACAGAGCGTAACCTCACTTTCTTGGAAGTCTCACTTAGTGGTCATATGTACGTACCATGCAATTCTTCACACGTCAATATGCCAAGTAGTCAACCTACGTTTGCTTTCATGTTGTAGGATTCCGCAATTTTCCCCTGTGGTAAGTTGTGATACAATCAGTCAAGATGGTGTGATACTGTGGAACTGACGATCACGCGCATAGGCTGTTTTCCAGGCCATGCAGTTCCTTTTGGGATTCAGGGACTCGCCGACGGATTAAAATGTGCTACGTGTTAGCACGATTGGGCGGATTTTAGTGGTGGAATACTCTTTATTCGAATCAAGAATTGTGGTCGATTTCAGTGCAGTGTTGCTTGTACTGAGGTCGAGCACTTGATCGTTTCCTTTCAGGAGAGTTCAGAGTATCTTTGCTTGAGGGTGGATGTGGTGCGGCAGGGTGAGACCGTAGTATCAATGTTAAACGTCAATCCTATAGATCATATGATATCTCGAGAAGGTCAAAGCGCGTGCTCTGAAGGTGTGCACATCGCAACGATGTTGTCAATGTTTCCTGAACGACCGACAAGCCGAGACAGCCAGGCATTTACAGCGACAGCTATGATGACGAGCTATGTACGCCACTGTCCGAGTTCTGTCATATCGTCTACAATGAAGGTCAAATGTGTAGATCTTTACACGAAGCACCTTAGCACTTTGGGTAACACATGATCGAATGATCTGGCAATCATGCTCTCAGTCAGTTTTGTTGTGTCCGAGCTGAATTGATATTAGCTGATCATATTCTCAGCTCCCGCGACTGTCGAAGATATTTGACAGCGAAGAACTGCGGTCTTGAGGTCGCGACAGTGCAAGTTGACCGCCGCATTGCCCGAAGGCTGTTCGGGTGATGTACGGGTGCGATGGTAGAATGTACGGGTGCTATCAGGTTCTATTATGCCTTCGATTAGGGGCTTTTCAGCAACGGTCGCTAAGTGCTGATATTTCTGCAATATTCCACCCCTACACGCCAAGTGGAATGTGTTTCTCCCGAAATGAGATGTTCCTGGGTCTGGAGTTCGAAATCGTGTACTTTGATGCTTCTTTGTTGAAAAAAGGCCAGATGGAAGACTAATTTGTTGTTGTGCATGGGTGCGGGTGCAGATTTACTGACCTTGAGGCTCCTTGAGGTCAGAGTTGATATGTGACCAACTGGCAGATATAATTTTGTTCTCCATTGCCGAGATGGTATTTCTATGCCAACGGGCTAATCATTTCAAGTGTATTCAGTGCTTCCCAAGGTCCCGACGACATGATATTCAATCTGTCTGCATTCCATGATTTTGTGTTCCGATTTCTACACCTCGAGCTTCTTCTTACGCTTAGCCCCTGGGCTCCTGGTGCTTAAAAGCCAGCCAAATCCTCGAGTCTGTTCCTCATTCTGTCTTCCGTTCTGACCTGGTGTCTTCACTTGAGGTGTTTTCTTCAGTTACATTCTTCGCACTTGCATTACCGTTGTTCTCTATTCCAATCCTTCCTTCTTTCCCTTGAAACTTGTTTTGAAATGGCCCGATTCACTTTTGTCTTCTCCCTCCTTTCCGTCGTTTTGGCTGCTTTCGTCTTCCAGGTCAGCGGTGGTAAGTTGATGTCCACAAGTGTTCATTTTTATTATTCTCGCTCGGTGCTTACACTTGATTCGTGCATCGATAGTACCTTTGGGTTCCCGTCAGATCGGAGATCTTCAATGCAACGCAGACCGATTGAAGACTGTTTCCAGTCTCGCTGCTACCAACAAAGCTATTGCCGCAATCGACACGTAAGTATCTTGTACTTTCAGAGTCGCTACTTCTTGATTCACCTTATGCTATCCATCGTTCAATAAATCACAGCTCTGACCCGGCTACTGCGTCTGCTGTGTCGACCGCGAAGAGTGGCCTTTCCAGCGCCGGAGACGGAATCAAGACAATCGCCACTGCCCTTTTCACCGGACAGACTGCACCGGCTGACGCACGTACTCAAGTCGGTGATGGTCTTGAGCAAGCGCAGACTGCGTTGACCGGCCTCAACTCGTAAGTTGTCGTCTTTTGACCTCGCTAGTAGGATCATCTCAATGGAAAATGACTTTGAAACCTAGGACTGATCCGGCTGTGACGGACACCTTGAGCAAACTCACTGACACTCTCAATGCTGGTCAATCCGTCGTTGCGGACTGCAATTAGTAGGGTCACTCACCTCGAACGCCGCCACCGATGCGTAGCTTGTGTATCTTTGGAGGGTTGGACTTCATGGACTTGTTACTTCATGTCACTTCATGGACTTCATACGTGTAAAGTAGGATAGCGTAAGTCGTTACTGTAGCTGTGGATGAACAGGAACCAGCTGTTTTGGCTGCTATATTTCCCTGTGAGCTCGATGACTTGAGAGATTGCATATAAGCTTGTTTCTTCCGGCAATTGTTACATAATCATTGCTTACGTGATGACGAGCCTCGAGGACCTCGAGGCTAAGTGGACCTCGAGGCTAAGTAGTGAAGTAGCGCGCTCCGTTCTCTTTATCTCAATTCTGCCATGCCTACTACATCGCAGGATGACATCGACGTCTCCGATGCTCTTATATCTAATTTCTCATCTCGTTTGATGTCGCAGCTTCGCAGTTTACCTGCCAGTCTTCCCACCACTGAGCTGCAGCATCTCTTTCACGTCATTTCTACGAAGAGTCAAGGTGTGGCGGAAGAAATACGAGAAACTAAAGCAGAACTTAGCAGATATCAGGCTACACTTATCGCCTTGGAGAACAAGTGGAAGGGCTTGGAAAGATACTCAGCAGCTTGTCGATCGCTGTTGAGTCCTATTCGTCGTCTCCCTGCGGATATCTTGAGACAAATATTCATTCACCTGTGCGACTGCATCCGGGTTGAAGCAGGCTTCGTGTACTGCCCAGCATTGACGGTAGCTGCGGTATGCGGTGCTTGGAGGGACCTTGCATTATCTACATCGGAGCTTTGGACACAATTTGTCTTTGTGTTCAAAGATTCACAGATACGTCCCAGAAGTCCAGAACTACTGGTGGACATGGCATTGGAACGCTCGAGAAATGCACCACTGGATATCGATCTTTCGGTTGTGCCACGACCTCGACCATCTCGGGCGGTGTCTGCAATTGTGCAGTCAGTTTTTTCTCATTCTAATCGCTGGCGCAGTGTTACTTTGAACCTGACGACGAGCTCATTTGATAAAACTTTGGATTTCTCAATCGAAAACCTTCCTTTACTCAAATCTCTCTCTATATCACAAACCCCGCCCCCGATAGACTTTGTCACCATTGCACCAAAACTTTGTCGTCTGACTTCGGACATTGACTCAACCTCTCTTGCTGCTATGAAACTTCCGTGGGATCAGTTATCGACACTGACCATGTACAATAATTCATTTTCCGACATACTGGTGGTTGTAAACCTTTGTCCTAATGTCCAAACGCTTAGTGTCTGTGGAAGTTGCCAAATGATCACAGGCAGAGCTCCCACGATTCACAACATGCAATCACTCACAATAGTAGAGCCCCGTGCCGGTGGAGGTACCTTCAAAACTGCGTTCAGCTTATTCACCCTTCCGAGATTATCCCAATTGTCTCTACACACGCCTGTTAACTTCTGTTGGAGTAATGAGAATCAACACCATGTAGAAACCTTTCTACAACGTTCATCATGTACAATCACGTCGCTGGTGCTGGATGGCGTCATCATTTCGAATAGGCAGCTCATCTCTCTTCTCCTACTTCTACCATCTATTGAGGAGCTTGTCATCGTGCAAAATGTTGATGTTACGGTGCCAGCTGACGATGCAGATTTGCTCTTGACTTCCCTTCGTTTCCTACCTCATACAGAGTCATTCACTCGACCTTTATTGCCGAAGTTGCGAAAAGTCAGGATGAGCTGGATTCGTAGCCCCAGCCACAAAGCCATAATCGGCTTTGTAAAATCACGCTGGCTTCCTGATCCTACATACGATTCTGACTTGCAAGTTGCCTGCCTCAAGTCAGTTTCCTTTAATTTTCTTGACAAGGCCGTGGATCAAGACGACTTGTATCCTCTGATGTGTCTACGGGATGCGGGATTGAAGCTCACTATTAAGGGCGCCCGGAAGTGACGTTACTTAACACATGCCTCTAGTTTTGCTAGTGCTCCTTTCTCTACGGACCCTTACTTCAATATATCTTTGTACCTTTTGGTGCTATGTATTGACCGTCAGTGTATCTCCTTGGCTTGAGCTTGTTACGGCTCCGAATTGTATATCTGATTCTGTATGACACTGTATCGCATCACGTGAGTCTCACGTGAAAGCACGCGACCTGACATGACTCATCCCTTCGTATGACCATTGACTACTTTTCTAGCTCTCTTCTAGCTCTCTTCTTACCATCGACTGCTGGAACGACGCCTCACAATGACACGCATCCAGTTCTCCAAATTCTTCAGCGAACGCGAAAGCTCCTCAGACTCTTCTTCAAGGACGGAATCTGTTGACTTCAGTGAAGATGGTGCCTCTCGAGAGGGCAGTGTTGAGACTCAGCTTCCAGCTCTTTTGAGGGCTGAAAGTGGTAGGCGTCTCATTGAATTCTAGGATAATACAATACGATTAATATCTGTCAACAGGTCCTGTGTATTACTATCCAACAACAGAAGCAGAGAGGAAAGCGTACAAAAAACCATCTGGAAAAGTGAGTGTCCACGATAGAGATAAAAGTTTTTGTTTATAACAACACTCTTCCTACCTAAAAATAGCGCGTTACACCCCATCAATGGGATGTGTACGACTTCATAAGCAAACTACCCAAAGGTAAAGTGTGCACGTACAAGGATATCTGTGATGCGATTGGCGGGTCACCTCGTTCAGGCAAGTTACAGTCGGTTTTCGCCTCTGGATCTGTTATACAGTCACTAGATGATGATGTTTCTTATCAGTTGGCGGAGCTCTTCGAGAGAACCCTTTCGCACCAGGAATCCCTTGTCATCGCGTTATCGCCTCCTCACTGTATATAGGCGGACTCAAGGGCGAGTGGGGTCCACAGAGCAAGACAGGAACGTGGGTTAATCAAAAGCTAGAGCTCCTGGAATATGAAGGTGTAAGTTTCACGAAACAAGGTTATTTGAAGGATTCTACTTTCCTCTGGAGAGCGGCATCATAGTTCTCCGAGTCAGACGGTGGTTGATCTTAGGTGTATAAGTTTCATTCTTGGGTGCATTCACCACCTTGTTATCAATTTGCTGGGCCTGTGAACCCGTAATTCCTGTCCCAAATACATTATGTGTAATAATCTACGAAGAGATAGTGCATCAGTGCGATTTCGGTAAGGAGCGACGGATAGTAGAGATGTCAGGAGTCCTAGTCAAGTTGTAGATAATTAAACAATTAGATATCAGGTATTATGGCACAAATACGATATGAAAGAAAGGAACGTGAGGCTGTAGAACTCGAACGCAATATGTAAACATAGAAAACAGCGGAAAATCTTTGGTGTGAAGTTGACCGTCTTGACTCTTGATGACTTGAACCACCGATTTACTTGAACAGAGCTGCCGGAGTAGGCCGATTCTCCATGCCTCCCAGGTGTGGACCACACTTACCCTTTACCGGTCTTCCAAGCGTATACGAAACAGTTCCCCAGCGGACTCCGTTCACCAACGGAGGTTGCCATTCTTTTTCCACAGTAGCACCATTCTGTTCGCTAAACTTGGCAACAGCGGCCGGGCGAGCAACGAGTTCGAATCTGATCCAGCTCGTAGGTTCCGAGGGGCTGGGAAAGCGACATTTCGAGGCAAGGAATGCGTACCCATCGTTAGAGCCTACGATAAAATCTTGTGAGATCCAAGAAATAATATCGCGCGAGTGGGTTGAGGGCGGAGAACACAGCGTCAAGGGTAGAGGTGGGGGGAGCGGGCCTTTCTCAGAAGCAGGGGAGTAAGGTTGAAGAGCTTGATCAGAGACAATCTTGGGGAGTTTTAGTTCACGTAGAGCACTTGACTTTTTGATCTTTTTTAAAGGAGTTACTTGCACAGTGCAGATGGTCATGGGCAATCAAAGCGTACCTTCGTTTCCAATAATTGGGCCTTGAGTCGATGAGTTCTCATGTGCGACCAGATGGCGTACGTCACGATTAGAATGAGAAGAAGAGCACCAACGCCAGCAGCGACGAGTATCAGTGGTCGAAAGCCAAAAGCGCGTGAAAGAGTTTGGACAGTAGAATCAGATCGACGAATGGGAACAATCATTATGCAAAAAAAGAGCGAATGGATAGAAATGAACGTATAGCAATGAAGAAACTTGGGCGAGAAGAGCGAACTTATTAGATGAGTATGTAGTAGAATGAAGGGAAGACTCAGAGGGACATCGACCATAAGGACACGAACACCACGTGACTTGTGCGTGATCAGTTACCGTCCACGCGGTCCGTTACATCCATTTCAGGCTGCCTTCCTACTGCGCCCCTGCGCTGAGCGCTCATCGTCAGCCAATGGTGCAGCTGATCACCCAAGCAACACTCACCAGTGACTCTTGAAGCTTGAAACTTCTCTTTTATGTACACCTTGGGGGGCTTTGAATTGACAGTAATTCACTTCAGAGCTTCGCTTTTTCTCCGGTCGCTCTACCTTCTCTCTCTGAACACCTTCAAGCTTCAAGTCTTTCTGAAGGCTTTCGATCGAGCACTATGTCGTCTGGACCATTGTATCAAGCTCAGGATGATGTAACCAACGATATTACCGCAGACAAAGTGGACACTGTACCTTTTCCATCCCTGACGGAAACTGGGGAGAATTTGAAGTTGGGAGAGTCGTCTACCTCTCCAGGTATGTACTTTGGTCTTTGTAACTCGATAAATGCGTCTGAATACGCTTGTAGAATCGAATGCGACTATATCATCTGCTCTCACACTCTCCGATAAGCTCTCTGCTCTTCCGCAATCTGTGACGAGTCCGAACCTCAATAGCCGCTCTGGGAGGTCACCTCTCATAAACCAGTCACCGCGCATGTTCAGGCATAGCTTGGATGCTTCTAAATCATGGCCGAATGTCTCTTCTTCTCAAAGAGATTCTCTTGTTGGCCAGACTTTAAACAAGAACACAAGGAGTAGTCCTCGCCCTCGTGCAAGTACTTCTGAGGGGTCACTAGAACGAGAGACGTCTCATCATCGGGTGTCGTTTGAGAGCGAGCGCGCATCTCTCCCGACTGTGCATGGTGTGAGGCAAGGTCAGACTCGTGTTTCCATAGTTTTTGCGCCCTGATAACTTACTGCTATCCTAAGCAGCCTTCACCAGATTGAATCGTGGAAGTGATCCCGCTCCACCTTCGCCTGCGCTGAGAGCTTCTGCCGCAGGTGATCACGCTCAAAGTAATCACCTTGAATCAGCGTCGGACAAATATTTTCGATCTGCCTCCCCTTCTCATTCGGCCTCGCGGTCTCGCGCGACATCTCCTTTACGAATTTTACACCAATGGTCTGCGGGTCTTCATAGACCTCATGCTCGTCATGAAGAACCGTTTGTCCCCGTGAACCCGTATCGGTATCAATTCCGGTTCCATCTGCCTTCGTTTCCTGGCATCGGTTCACGCTCGTCTGGGAGTCTTCCTCAAGACACGGAACTTCCGACCATTCGCGTATCGACGACTGCTTATTCTCATGCCTCTATTAATGACCTTGCGCCAATTCAACAGCGCGCAAACGATGCTCAAGTTTTCTTCACAGATACCCTTCCAAGGATTATATATCTTCACATGCTGCTCCGTATACCTTCCATGTACTTTTCTCGCGTTGCCCGGATATTCGAAGATGCGGAAGTTAGTAGACCTGATATAGAGCGAATGATCGAAGCGTGTGGGCGTGATGGGAGCCATTTTCTGATGATGAATGGATTGGGACCTAGAGCTGCGATGGGAGTTGGAGCTGGGGTTAATGGACAGGTGAATGCTAGCTCTACGGCGGCTGGGATAGCTTCTGCGACGAATCTCGCTGCTGCTGCGGCGTCCGTGGTTGATGTACCTCTCCCTTTGCCGGACGAGTGGACTGCGCCTTTAGTTTCGCCTGCGTTGGTTAGGTTCAAACTTTCGTGGGAGGTGTTTGTAGATTCGCTAATGAAGGAGTGGAAGACGTTGAATTTGGTTTCAGCGTTGTTGTTATCGTATGTCGTTTTCTTCGACTTTTTGCGCGTGTCATCTACTGATATATGGTTTTTTTTTACCCCTCTTGTGAACGCTAGTGCTATTTTGACGATGTTTCAAATACCTAACGCTGCTAGTGACCCAGTCACGAGAACCGCTGCATTAATTTCGTTGATATGTTCGCTCATGAGCTTATCATATGGTTGCATATATGTCGTGAGATTTGGGACAATGAGGAGTATGTATCGGGCATCACGTTGGGCGGAGGTGGGCTTTTCTGGGTTTTGTAATCTGTGAATGGCGCGCTAACACTAACAGAAACTCGTAGGAAGCTCAGAGGACCAAGACTATACTATGGTGGAACGTTTGGGTGTTGTTGGCTATGCCTGCGGTATGGCTATCATGGTCCATGAGCACCTTTATCGTATCGATTCTCTCGTTCGTCTGGCGCACTGGAGCGACGTCGGATCCAGCTGATCGGTCGTCGCTAAGCCCTATTGCGGAACTTGGACCACGAATCGCAATCACGTTTGTCTTCCTGCTCGGATTGATCTATTTCTTTCTGATCGTCAAGACTCTGCAAAGCTATGGGTCGGGAGGTGTACATAAAGGCGACAGGGGAATGTATGTCAGGCCTGAAGATTTGCATGCGAGGACTAACGGAAGAGGGAGGTCTGAGGAATATACCTCTCGTCGTGCGGCTAATGGCGTACGGGGAGGAGAGGATCGAGGTGATCAGGAACGTAGAGGTAGGGAAAGACAGAGAGAGATGTTTAGAGGTGTGAGGAGAAAGGAAGAAGGCACGAGAGGTAGAGCCAGCCTCAAAGGCGATGGGCAAGGTAGCCTTCAGCATCCTCGGCAGGATGTCTTTGGGCTGGGTTTGACAGGGCTAGGCGGGTCTGGGATAGATAATGCAAATGTAATGGACACTGAGAAACTGGAAGATGTATTGTAAATTCTATTATATTATTTGCTGTCACACAAACAGAAAATGATAAAAAAGAAATTTTTAACTTAAGATACCTCTCGCGACATTACCGGCCCTAAAGTGGTCAAAGCAGTGTGAATCTGGACGCTCTTTGTACCGTCTTGCCTCGCGCTCTTTCTGACACACGAACGAATGGATTTTACCGAAATCGATGGTTATACTGGTATCTACAGATGTTCTCGAAAGTTCAGAGCGTACGATGAGCCCGAGAAAAAGGAGATCTTTCACAGTTTCTCAGAGTTCCGGGGCCATGGTGCACCTCCTAGGAGTTTAGGCATATCTGGGGACATCTACATCGACGAGGAGAATTTCAAGTTATATTCTAGAGAGCAGAACCTATGGAAGGTTTGGAATGGACCTGGAACCCCGTATATAACGCATCCAGCCTTTCCCGAGACAAGATTTCTATGGATCTACCAGAGAAAAGTTGAGTGGTCTGCAAAGAGGATGATACAAAGAATAAAATTGTTTGGTGAGTGAGCTCTTTCGTCTTTCGAACCAGAATCTTCGTGCTGTACTCATTGTACATTTTTCTAGGGTCGTCATCGGAGCTGCTCGCTGGTGTTGTCGCCCAGCGGAAGAGACAAGTCGGAGCAGGTCTGAAGAGGAAAGCTGTTGGGCTTGCAACGAAGAGGGGTAAGAAGGGAAGATTGTCAGTTATTGAAGCTCCTGCAGGGCAAATCAGTGAATCAAAGTTCGATTGTACATCCATTTCGGCACCTCTTCCCAACACTCGAACACTCGACGTTGATGGTTTGCAAACTCCAAGCACCCCTCATCAAAACTCGGGAACACATCCTCATTCTTCCCCTTCTTCTCCTTCCAACTCGCTCTTTGATGATCCTCATGATGACATGGTCCATGTTGATCCTATACCCGTTCGACCTGCCGAGTCAGCTTTGGAACAACAATTGCGAAAGCTAGAAGAAGAAAATCTTAGACTTCGCTCTGTAAACGAGGAGATCGCACGCAAGGCTGAGAACGCCGAGAAGGAAACGGAAATGTTTAGGCGCCTATATAACGAGGTCGATAACCGCTCACGTCCCGACGTTTCGTTGAACATTCAAGTGAGTCATTGTATCTTGCGGTGTCATCTTCTGCCCTTTGACACCTTGTCTTGACCGTCAGGATCCTGAACTTCCACCTTCCAGCCATTCCCCCCCGCAAGAGCAGCCGCGCGAAGAATCGCACTCTCCGTCTCAGCTACATTCACCGCCGCCGACACCCGCAATGTCGGTTGACCCTGAAAATTCACGTCCTAGTAAGGACGGGGGGACGGAATTAAAGTCCGAAGTGAAGGTTGAAGCCGATGTACTCACACTACCATCTTGGTCGTCATCGAGCGCAGAAGTCATCGACTTGACGCTCGATGACGATGAACCTTCCTGCGTTGTTTCTTCTAGTGTTGCTGCTTCTGGCAAGAATAACAGCACTGCCGATAACGACGATGACGATGATATTATCATGATTCCTGCCTCAGAATTCAGAGCAAACAATCGCTCGAAGCGGCGGGCACAGTGTCGGGGCGCTGGGATACGTGGGCCGTCTGCCTCTTCAAGCAATATTACTGTCAAGTCAGAGCATAAGTCTGTATCCATGGATGCTTGTGAAGGTTTGGATTATCTGCAAAGTAATGTCAATGTACCAGAAGGCTCTCTTCTTCTTGGACAAGAAACAGTACGCCTTTTATTTTAACTCCTGAGTGCTGGTTTCTTATGTTATTTCAGGAGCAACAATTTTCGACAACTCTGCAATGTTCTAATGATCCCATGGAGGTTCAAGTGAAGGACGAGGTAAACGATATTCATGTCGACCTGTCCGGTACGCCTTTCGCTTCTTTCCGCGGAGCTCGACTCATCCTTCCATCTTGTCTTAGGGTACAAAATTCAACAACAGCACCTCGTCGCGTTCTTTTGGCGTACTCGCCCAGGTAAACCTTCCTCCGACTTGTATTGTGCACACTGTTTGTGAGTTTACGAGGGCTTCTATATTCTAGTGGAATTGACACTAATGCTGACTGATCCTACAGTGGAGCGGGTAGAACGATAACCTTTAGACACTCAGCTGTCTTAGCTATGGTGCATCATGTTGAGGATCTTCATCCGGAGGATTGTGACAGGGTCGCTACCTGGAGCTCTGAGAAGTTGCAAGACTTGGCGAGGAAGGTATCTATGGCTAGCAAACTAAGCAAAGGCAAAGTCGCAGCGACGACTGGATGATTTGGACTCCCCCCATGATACTTTTTATGCCTATGTATCTGCCATTCCTGTACCTCTTCGAAGTTCACCGCCTGTATCGGCCACTGTTCGTACCACCTCTATCATGGTATCATGTTTTACAGTATCATTCGCTATATCTTGACGATACTATACCCTGTTTATTTTAGAGTAGTGTTTTTCTATTTCTATTTCGTACTTTAGACGTGTATTCTTGATTGCTAGACACTCGACATCGACGTGGTCTATCTTCGTGGGGCGTTACTTACTTTGCGGGTTTGTCGCGAATCATACGAACATAAGAGGAATGACGGGACCAGAGGTTAATTTTACTACGGCGTATACTGTTACAGGCAACAGGTTCATTCGTTTGAGTACGACGGAAGGAGAATATAGGATGAAATGCAATAAATAACGCATATCGTCCAAACCCGACAGCTTCGTAAGAATTCCATCCGCTCTGTGTCAGTACCAAGAAGGAAAACGACCACCAAGAACCACACTCTTGCGTCTTATGTACCACTTCAAGCCACTTCATGACGAGGCAGAGAAGTATTAGAGCCGGATACAAATCCGTTTTTATGTTCCAAACTTGCGCTATACGGTGGAGCAAACTCTGGAGATTCTTCCAATGGGATTAAATTGCTTCGATTACGAGTTACTAGTGTTGAACTGGATTTGAAAGTGACAGGAGTGCGTCCTGAAGCTGTGTCACTGTCTGCTGTTGTCCAAGCACGCTGAGTTGCAACTCTTGATATAATCAAGAATGGTGCTATAATCTGTATAGATTCAGTAGTGAGAAGGTGACTCTATAAGATTTCTTGACCGTACACTTACTTGAGTCTGGGACAAGATAGGTAGGAAGATATCTGCCGCATCATTTCCTGAAGCATAGGTTCCAATGAAGAGGAGTGAAAAAACGGCATATAGCGCTGAGCTCTCAATAAGCATAGAAATGACCGATGAATAAGGAAGTCCCCTAGTTGATGGGTGAATCCGGCGCATCCTACGTTGATGCAAAGCCAAGCGAGATGAGATCATCAATGTCAATAAGACATTGAGGGAGGTGGAGAGTGCAAAGTATGGTAGACCAAAGTCCACAGTTCCTTGTGTAAATAAACTTGCATTTGGCCTAGAGCTCTGGAAGATGAACATGATTCCAATGGCTAATCAATGTAATATCAGTGGCATGTCTTTCAGTGAGAAATATAGTATGCGTACAGATAGAGCCAAGATACATCAAAAAAGGGAGAATGAGAATCCACACCTGCCCTTGCCAGATTACGTTGGTGCGGAATAACTATGATGGATGAGACTCGACTTGATGATAAAAATGGTTTCACTCACCAAAAGGCCATCTGCTAGCCAGTTACAGATAATAAAGGAGGCATTGGGTACTATTGCAAGTGCTGTAGAAAACTGTGCTGATGAATACCCTTCTGGACCGCCTGGATAGTTCCGGTCATTAATGAAGCTCAATTGCATCAGATGAACATTCATGGCCATGTATACTGTCCCAAAGCTGAATAGAATCAGTGTGTATGCAGCCAAATAGTAGTTGGCCAGTTTGAAATGATTCTTCTGCAGCAGAGCAATCATACACTTGAGAAACAGAACAATGGTAAACCCTGATAGATGTCAATGAGCATAATGAACCTCCACATGGAAAGCACAGACCATAAAATATTTCAGATATGGCAACACCATTAAAATCATATTTCTCAAGGGAGAGTAGCTGAGAAGGTTCCTGGGGAGCATAGGGATTACTATTTGATGAATTTGTTGCCATAATGAACTGTGCTCAGTGAGTATTGAGATAGAGCAATGAAGTTCATCTGGCTTCTAGAAACTTATGAACCTATTTGAATTCTTCCAAAAGTTTCACCCTATCACCTGTGTCCAGAAAGAATGCCGCTATCAGATGTCCATCTTCACCGGCATTGTGATCATCAACTTATGCTGATGTCTCCATCAGCAATCTGTCAGTAGTAGTGTATCAGAAGTCCAGATCTATAGGTCAGGAACAGATGTGAGTGACAGGTGAAGCATGTTTCATAGACCAGGGCTTATCTGTGTCCACAAGATGATACTTATTTATGCTTGTCCAGAACCCTATTCACAGGAGATGTGCTAGATACTTCAATGCATTGCACAAGTTTCCCAAATATACTCATTACATACAATTCAGATTCCAGCCCTAGATTCTACACTGCCAATACTCAAGCTAGAGTCATGTTGTATCATATATACACCTGTAATTTATGAGGTCATTAGTAAAAGATATTATCATAAATTTAAATGTACCATTTGGAGGAACTCTTTTTTGCTGCCAGAATTCAACATAACAGTTATGCTTGCTGCCAGAGCATGCAAACTCAAAGGTGCTAAAATGTGTGGAGGGGCAGTAAAATGGGATTGCTATATTTCCTTGTTCAGAAATAGTGATTGTTGAAAAGAGCAAATCTCTTTGTGGTGCAATCTCCCAGAGATCATGGTAAGAAAGTTCTTGAGAGGTATTGAGAGCCCAGATATCAACTTCACTAAAAGAAGTAACATTTGCTGCTACATCATAATCTAGTGAGTGATCTGGAATCACAAGTTCAAGAGAGCAATTCTCCATTCCATAGTCTTGATTCTTGAACTGGATTACAGTAGATACCTGGTAAATTTAACTCTAAGTTTGTTATACAGTATTACAAAACTATGATACTTGCCTCAGGTGACACAAGAAAATGACGGTCATCAGGATATATGGTACCCTCTTGGCTCCAATACCTTCTCTCATCCTCATGAAGATGCCTTTGTAGATCTGAGGTATTGACTTGAAGAACAACATGTGCAAAGCTGTGGATTGAAGAAAATGGTGTATGCTCAATGGAAAGATTTTCAAGGTTGATATATGAGCTGCGCCATGGAATGATGATATCATGCTGTATCAAGCCTCTGAAGTCTAGCAGTTCCCCTTGCATTGCAAGAAACCCTATTGATACTGAAGATATTGTGGCAACAAGGATTGACAGAAAGAACAAGAGTTTAGATGTTGACCAAGAAGAAAGTAGTTCTTGATACTTCATGGGTAAATGATGACCAGGATGTGCTGTACAGTGTGGTTGCAAAAGAGATAGACCTCCTCCTCTGCATATGAAGATTGTATTTAAATACAAGACCTTTCTTGCTAGAACATCTGATACCATGAGATTGGTTCCTAGATCCCCAAATACAGTTAACTCTTTGTCTAAATATGATTTACAAAATTCCTGTTATTTCTTATTGCACATCAAATGAATAGGAAACTAATCAATGTAGGTAGCAGTTGAATGCAACAATCCGATCATTGTAGTTAGTGGCTGAAAGATCATAAATTGCTCCAGAATCAATGTTGATTCCATCACCAATACAGTCTGAAGATCTGATTATAGCATAATCAGTGTAAGAACAAGGAAATAAAAGTGAAGTTATACATACACCCAGAAATTACAACCCACTGGTGAATATAAAATCTGAATGCTGGAAACATCATTTTGATAACCAGTTGGCATTTCAGCACAAAAGTCACAAGCCAGAGATTCAATGATGCAGTTTCCACTAAAATTGGCATCTGTGCAGGCCATAAAGACCTGTTCATAATCATCAGTGGAGGACTGAGAGACATCTCCAATTGGTCTCCCATAGCCAGTGACTTCAACAATTGGACTGGTGTTGTTGGTGAATGAGGAATCAGGAAGGCAAATACTTGGTTCTTCTGGACATTAGCTCCTAAAAATTGGCTGATACATAACAACCCACCTCCAGATGTACACTGGCTTCCTTTGGAGCAAAGACTAGAAGTGTCTGGTCCACACTGTTGAAACATCTTAAATAAATCTGATTAGTTATAAGCAGAAGTAGAGTAAAGTGGACTGACTGGAATGAGATCAGATGCTCTAGCCATTTCCAAGTTGAAAGTGGTTAATGAAAGTAGAGTAGAAAGGCCCAGTATATTGAGCACTGGCACCATCACCGTTGTGAATGTTCTGAACATTTTGTGAATCTACTACAGATATATATATATAATTATGGTTCAATAGATAAAGCTAGTGAACTATTATTTATGGTAATATAGTAATACACAACTCTGTGCTCATAGGGCATCAGATTTCTGATGAAGCTAGTTGCATCAATCAATGCACTTAGTTTTTAGGGGCCAATTTATCTAATGCCCCTTAAAGCTTCTATGATTGATGTCAATGAGACATGCATGTGTCTCAGGCACTTAGTCTACATTTCTATTAGGCTATTGATATATTAAGTCTGACTTGAGTGAGACTTTCTCAATGCAATGCACAAACAGACAATTGCCACTATTCTTTTGTTTCTACTCAGCATCTTCAATCTATCCTGCCTCACTTGGATTTTGTCAAAGAATACAAGGAAGAATCATTTCTGTAAGCCATCTTTGAAGACCATTTATTCCTCATACTCACAGGTTAGTATCTCAGCATATAGAGGACATGCCTTTCCATATGAACTTCCCTTACCAAACTCCATTCATTATCTTGGAACTGTGAATATGACAGTTGAGGAGAGTGAAGACTATCCACTTCTTGGCTGGGCATCAGATGATGTATGGTCTGCATTGGCATCATCTTCATGGGGATATGTCCGCCTTGGACCTGAGAGCCGGCTCTTCTCTGTGACAATGTTTCATGAAATGCATTGTCTCAGACTTTTGAACCTTGCCTTTGATCCATCCAATATTGTAGGTGATGGACATATCAATCATTGTCTTAACTATTTGCATCAGACTACCTTATGTCAGTGTGACATTACACTTGAACCAGCTGAATGGGAGCAGCGAGACTTTGATGTTGAGAGATTTGGAGCTACACATGTATGCAGAGACTGGGAGACTGTATACAAGGAGATGGAAAAGAACTTCAGAGAGTGGAATCAAAAAAAGCTTGAAATAGGTACTTTACATATGTAAATATTTTTCACAGTAGTAGTAGAACAACTTTGTTACATTGAAGTAAACTGACCAAACATTTATGGTATAGGATTATGGGCTCTATAATTCTGCTCTGCCTCCTTGTAGACTGAAGTCCAATCCATACATCTGTGTGTGATGTCACTGACAGTAATATGTGGTCCTACATGTCTCCTAACTGATTCAAGGTTCAAATTTGAACGACAAAGTACCATCTGTCGGAGATAGTTCATACAATGCTGAACAACTCTGCTTGGATTTTTCTGATGCTTGATATGAGGGTCACGGAAATTTTGAATTCCCTCACGGACAATATTAAGGCACCTAAGCTGATGGAAAAGTGAAATTGTAAATGGGTGTTCTTGACCTTGTGGACCTAAGAGTATGGTGCCATTTCCAGAAGGAAGAGTTGTTTCCCACTCTGCAATGCCAAGTGGGGTGTTGTATGTGTAATGAACACTATTTTCCATGTTCATGAATGCTGTCTCAAGAGAGGGAATATTCCAGGTTTGTGGATAATCATCTCCCTTGTAGGCTATGATGAATGTATCAGTAGTGTTTAAAACAATTGAAAAATACTCACAGAATATGTGAGTCTCCTTTCTAGAAAAGAATTTCAAGCTGTGATATGTGTGCTCAATAATGGGCAACAGAGCAACTAGAAGCATGACTGTGAATATTGCACAGCACAAGAAGAGCTTGGTAACTGGATTGTGTGTAAGAGTTTTAGTGAATAATTAGATATGATGAAGACACTTACCATGAAACTTCTGAAAGTTCATATTTGCATAGAAAGGCAACCATTCCAAGCCAGTGGGCCCCTGGTTTTATAGAGTCTGTAAAGAAGAGAAACCTTAATGATGATTGGATTGATCACAACAAATATCACAATTGGCCAGTTAAATCTGAATATTGATAGTATTTATCTTTGGGTAAAACATATAACAGCATCTTTGTTAAATTCCCTCAGTTTATAATGGTCAACTTGGGCTTCTCCAGAGTCACTAATCTATATCAGAGTTGATGCAATTTAGTTCTATTATATTTACACAGTGGAAAAGTGCATACACAAGTCAAAAACATGCTGCAATGCCTGATCCATCCCTTTGATAAAGACAATTCACCTCCTCAACTAGGTAAATTGTTGAACAATAGACAGAGACATAACTTGATCTAAAGCATACCTGGCCCTGTTGGCTGCTCATAGCGTTCAATATAGGCAGAGTGGGCAAGAGCAATAAGGGCTGCAATGCAACAGATGACTTGAGTAAAATACACCATATTGTTGTGGCTGAAAGATTAAGTGAAGATACAAATTCATATTTATAATGATATCTCTATGAGTCTTCATCAGTATCTGATTTGTCAAGGAACAGCTAAGCTCCACACTAGCCAGGAACAGAGATTGATTTTGTTTAGCACAGATTCTAGCCAGGGCATTAAGAGGGCAAAGAAACTTTCTATCCGTTAGATAGAACTTTGCACACCACATGCTCTCTGAGGATGTCATCCCTATCCTTTCAAGATGCTTTCTTAAGAACCTTGCAAAGTGATAGCAAGAAGTTGTTTCAGTAACTAGAACTGATATCCTTTTCATTCAAACTTCTAGACTAACAACAATTACCATTACAGGCTAGTTTGGACTATTATATACTTGTATTGTTTATGCCTGGGCCCATGAACACATGCAGTTGTTCAACGTTCATGACTTATCTATTCATCGATATCTTAGACGGTATGCCAGCTGAATATAGTTGCCTGCACATGAATACATCTATCAGACTAAGCGTTAATTTATTTAAGTTATCCTCCGAGATCTAATGCTGCTGCAAAGCCATATGACCTATAGCTACTAGCAAGAAAACCATGACAAGAGCAGATGTACCTAAAACTAATAGCGAGAGGCTTTATGAAGGATGAGAGAAACATTCAGTCAAAACAATATACAAATTACACAGCTCGCTGTAATCCCATTGCATTAACGCGAGAAACTGAGTATCGAGAGACAGTCATGCGTGCTGCAGCGATAACAAGGCTCCTTGTTGATCGCTAAGTTTTATAAGGTTCCGAGGATGCAGCGACGTTGATCACTAACACTTGTAGAGTCTGATTGAGAAGGAGGTCAGCGGCGCTATGGGACCGTCATTGAAGCACGCCCAACAGATGATATCGCGAGATCAAGGGTACTTACCACACATGCCTGCCAGCACTGGCCTGGGACACTAGGCTCGAAGTCCGAGTCGATCCTCAACCGTAAGATAGATCTCGCTGCCATGAAACTTCGAGCGGCCTATACAAAATTGCGAGAGAAGTTGTTTGTAACTCGCCATTCTGATTTAGTTTCGCATCGGTACACCGGGCTGTTCATCACACTGACCCGCTCGAGGGTCCGAAGATCGAGTCGAATTCAGGATTGTGCCTAGAAGTGAATTTGCTGCAGCCGGTGCTCCTGGGGTCAGGTTCACCTCATCAAACAGTCCTCGTGGAATGCACTCATTTGGTAAGACTCACCGCATCTTTGACCTCCCCACCGAGTATCCAAACATCTGGAATCAGTCAGGTTCGAAAGTAATGGCTTTTCGAGCTGTCAAGTGACTTGTATAGATTCGGGCAACGCTTGGGCTACAATGGTCTTGCTTCGTCCAGAGTGGTGGAGTGGTGGATGAGAACAAGATCAGCTTGAATAACGATCGACGCATGAGGATTACAAGTTGACCGCGAGTGCGTCGTATCACCGTCATATAATGTAATGGCATGCATTCTGAAGTATATACCTATAGATACTGATTTCACGCTAGAGCTAAGTAAAAAGTGCGGATTGCCAATTTTCAGACTTCCGATGCAATGTATGTCAGCAGGAAGGCGCCATAACCATACACACAAATGAATCAGAATCAGAATCTACGACCTCTAGGATTGCTATTTGGGCCCTGGTATGGGCTATAATCTGGTGGCGGTCGACCACCTGTCGAGATTAGTACCAACGTGAAACGAAGAGATAAAGTAACGTACCACCTCGCGGAGGAGGTGCTGGTGACCTAGATCTTGTCGTGCTAGGAATAACCGCATTCCTGAATAGATTCATCAAGTCGTCTGTTCTGAATACCGGACCTGTTTGAATAAACACAGCACCTCAGCGCCGTCCCTCATGTAAAGCTAGCCACACACTCACCATCAAACGCACTAGGCGCGGGTAACTGCCCAACAAACCACATTAACGCCTGGGGGATCGTAACGGGCTTCTCCTCATCTTTTACTCCTCCAAGGCCATCTCTCTCTCTCCCTCTAGGCCCACGGTCCTTCTCCCATGAGCCCGAAGCACCTGGTGACCCGCCTCTCCCACCCCGTCTCGGACCATCCCACCTGTCCCTGTCCCTATCCCTATCTCTCTCCCTATCTCTATCCCGAGTCAGAGGAGACATCCCGCGCTGTCGCTTATGCAAATGCTCCCCACCCCCACCTCTCTCGTCTCTCCGTCTCCCTCCAGGACCACCAGAGCCAGGAGGAGGAGGCCCATCATGATCGGACGAAGGTCTCTTGGTCCCTGTCGCCCCTAGCCCGCCAGCATTAGACGCGGTGTAGGATGAAGAGGAAAATGGTCCAGGTCCTCCTACTCCGCTGGTCGCGCCGCCGGAGAGCAGCACACTGTCACGTCCTGCGCCTGCACCTGTACCGCCAGAGCCAAATCCAAAGCCAGAGCCAGAGCCATTGGAGGAGGCGCCTTCTTTCTTGACGAGTGAAGCGCCTATGTCTCGCGATGCGATAGCGTCAAGGCCGAGGTAGGTGTGATGCTGGGCGAAGCGTTTGATTGGGGGGTCTTAGTTTAACCGTCAGTCGAGTACATTATCTGAACGAAAGAAGAAGGGCAACCGTACCATTAGGAAATACCTCTGCCATCCTCTTCTCTAATTTTTGTGACGCTTCCAAATCCCCGTACTGGTACTCATACCTCGCCCAACGTTCCCAAATCGGACGCGCTTGCGATGGCGTGAAAGTACTGACGACACGTTCGAACAGCGCGCGCGCGTCTGTTAAGAATTAGTTGACATCATTCCTGTCGCACAGTAGAGAACCCACTATTGTCGTCGTTGATAGAAATTAAAAACCCAAGGTACCTCGAAACGAAGTCCCTGTCTTGAGCGTGAAACGCCATACCAGCTTCGAATATCCTCGTGGCAATATCTTTGTCTTGAGAAACGTGATACTCCATCAGTGCTGTTGTACGCCGTCGCCATGTATATGTCAGTACTACGCCAGATGCAGAAAAAAAAATCAAAGTTACCTCCAGCCTCATACAGTTCCCAGCTAGCCAACCTCTCCTTTTCCCTCCTCGCCTTCCCAAACAACAGCCTGGAACTCTTAACCCCTTCTGCGCGCCTTGCGAAACGCATATACATAATCCACGCCAGCGCATACTCTTTCCTTCGCTCCTCGAACTCTGTCCGCTCGGGCGAGGCGGACGACGAAAGCGAAGAGCCTGAGGAAGGGTTCAACAATGAAGAAGATGAAGAATCATTCCCTACTGCAGGAGGATTGGCGAATGCGTCTGGGACATCAGGATCACCCCCTGCTGCACCTGCGGCGTTAGACGACGCCTCGTTGCCTTGGGTTTTAGAGGCCAATTCACGTTGTTGGAGCTCTTCGAGGTCTTTTTTGAGGAGTTCAAGGAAGGAAGTGTAGGTTGCATGCACGGCTTCATAGTCTTTTTTGAGCTCGAGGTGTTCGGCATAGGCAAAGTTTAGGACGAAGCTGTGAATAGTTATTGCAATTAGTTTGAAGTAGGGAGAATAGAGGGGGTCAGAAAGCTCTCTACCTCGTCGGATTTGCTTCAATTCCAGCTTTGAGGATATTTACAGCTTCATCGTGCTTTCCTACGCTGTTTGTCCAATTGTATGCCATGAACCTGCAAAACAAAATAGTGAGTAAAAAGCACCAAACCAAGATAGAACCTACCAGATCTCAGGGAAATACCTCATCCGAATAACAGCCTTCTTATACACCCCTTGCACCCTACTCACGAACGTCGCCCGATCCTTATCCTCAATAACAAGCGGATTACTCTCCTCCCACTTCAAATATGCTTTCCATCTCCCTACAAGCTGCCTCTCCGCAAGCGTGAAGATAGGTATCGTCGGAAGATGCATATCCGCCACCACACCTTGCCCAGTACCAGTGCCCCCTTCAGCACCAGGACCACTAGACGGATATAACCCCGTCACATACTTCCCCAGCTCCCTCAACACACTCCTTGCTTGCATATGCGCAGGCGAAAGCTCGGCCATAAACTTCTTCGCCGTGATCCTATTCAACCTAACCTCAAACGCCTCATAATCCGACCACAACCTCTCCACGCCCTCCAACGGAATCTGCAGGGCCCTGTGGTAGGCTTTTCTCAACGCGTCCATCTTTTGCTGAGCCTCCCAGGTAGACGTCGTAGGGTAATTCGTGGGGGAGTCGAGGAAGGCTATATATGCGGACCATATATCCGTGCTGTCTTTGTCTTGACCTATTTGATTTAGAGCGAACTCGTAAGATTGGCGGATAATGTCACGGGTTGAGGGGTCGGTGTTTATTCGTCTGCACACCACCAATTAGTGAGACGAACGAGAGGAGAAGGAGGCGGAGATTGGCATACCGAATATATGTGAGGTAAAATCTGTACAGGTCAACCGAAGACGAAGTTCTTAAGAACCGTTTGAAGAGGTCCTCGCCTTGTCCGAACGTTGCAGGGTTGTTCAGAAAGTGGCTGATATACGCGATTTGGGCAGAGGCCTTGGGAAAGAAAGCGTTAATTAAACGAAATTTCTTTGACAACAAGAATCGGGAGCAACAACATCGCATCGGCAATGGATCCGAGAACGGACGAAGAGCACTCTCGAACATAGAAACACAAAAACACTCTCCACTCACAGTTCCAGGGAACACTTTCAGCAATCCATCATACACAACCCTAATTTTTTCCGTTTCAGCGCTCTCCTCTGCTTCAGCTACCAGCCTCCGCCACGCCTCAGTATCGTGAGGGTGTTCCTGGAGATGTGCTTGCAAGGCATCAAATTCAGATTGTGCAGGAATTGGGTCATCTTGTAATTCAAGCTTCTGCGACGGCTGTTGAGCTTGTGCGAGGGAAGCATTTGTCGAAGTGTCTTGCTCGACCTTGACGTTGGCAGTCGTCGAGGTATCACCACTCGCATTGGCGTCAGCTGCGGCAGTTGTAGCGGCAGCATGAGGATTTTCAGATATCGGCATTTGCATCTGCGTGTCGCTGGCACTGGTAGCGTTGGCGTTGGCACTGGTGGATTCGTCTGCCTCGGACATTGTCAAAGATCAATTCGTAGGTCTTCTGCAGAATAATTCTTCCTTTTCCTCCACACAGCTTCAAACTTGGACTTGAGAGTCGTCAAACCTTGACTTGACTCGGGCGCAGGTCTAGTGGCTGATTTGGCAGACTGGGGGTAGATTGCTCGAAAAGAAAAAAATTCTTATCTGAATCACAAAGGCCGGAGATTCACCGCAAATTCGAGCAGACAGAGACAAAAAGCGACCGCGAAGGGGATAAACTCTTGAGATTAGGAACTGGTGCAAAGCTGAAGCTAAGGTTCGCTGATATTTTTAGTTTCCCGCGCAAGAACTGGTTGGATCTCCGCTCGAGCCACCTTCAGTCTTTTCACCGTCAGTTCAGCTCGTAACGGTCCCGGACTGCTTCAAATGGATATCTTCCTACCTTTTTTGTCTGCTTCTAGTGATATCAAAAATATGACTCGAATTTTTTCGTGTTTAGTCGCCGTCAACTGTCGAGTCAATTTTTTGTGCCCCTGCAAGGCTGCAGCAGCTGAGTGACATCATTGCGAGCCGGCCGGTCCGGAAATGCTGAATTCAACATGAGGCTTATGTCAGTCTGTACCTAACACAGAGAACGATACCTGTGCTCTACACCCTTGAAAAGACCGACTCGATGTATGCCCATTCTGGAATGAAAAGCTTCCTGTAAATTGTGGCAATAAAACTGTGGCAATAAAATTGCCACCAGTACCTTGTCCAAGTAAGCAACCTTTGGTTCTTCGACTACTGTGCTATCAAGGCTTTTCTTTCTTCTTTGAGATTTGTGGTTCGTATCATATATATATCCCGTACTAGCAACCATTCGTTAGCATCCAACTATTTGCTTCTATCCTCTCACATCCACACAAGTCTCAAAGTAAGCTACATACATCTTGATTTCAGGTTTAGCTCAATGTGATTATCTACTTCACATGTAGACAATCACCATGCAAACCAACAAACATTCTGACCATAAGAAAAGCTCTTCTTCACCTGCCTCACAACCCCAAGATAACAAAGGCAAGTTTACTAGCTCTGAGGTTCTGATATAATGTTCACTTCAATGTTTTTAGATGACAAGAATATCAACAATGATTATGGAAAGAGGTCTCAGAAGGGCCAGGATAATGCACCAGCAAACTCATCCAATGCTCAAGTTTATACTTCAACTCCTCAGACCTATGTCATTCCTGAGCTTAGAAGATGCCCATACTGTGGTGGCTATCGTCTTCAATCTGACATTGTCCTTCATATGCAACTTTGTTATAGATGAGAAATAGGCTTGCTTTGAAGATATATGTATAATATCATTTGTGGAAGATCTGTACAGACTAGGACATTCATTAATCATTATATTAATTATTTATGAAATCATCCTGAAAGTTGAATCATTGTCTATTCAGTGGAGCCAATATTTGACTACAGAAATAAGATAGAGCATAAAGACAGGCATAGCATACTAAAAGAAAAAGTAGGGAATGTGAAAGAGTGTAAGTATTTATTTGTGAGTTAAGATCTTGAAAGGGTGAACATCCACACATGCCATGTTGGTGAACATGCATAGAATACTGCACTGTTGGAATATCAAGTTGTCGTGCTCACCTAGGCACTATGGAAGTTTCCGAGTCCTAACTACTTGCTATGTTTTTCTTTCGGTTTTATTCTTGCTTTATCATTCCTTCCTTTGTATGTAATTATTATATAAGTAGCTAGAAATGCGAATAAAATCCCCTGCGCGTTTGCCAGGGTCTCTTGCTAAATCCCGGGTAGCGTCGTTGATCCCGCTATTCTAACATGCACCACTCTAACAATTCACAATCACTCGAATTGCCACCAAATTACCACCTATATTATTGACACAAGGGTGTAGAAGTAATTGATCGCGTAGGTTTATTGCGCAGTCTTTCGAATTTAGAAAACAAGGTGTATGTATATTATATTCCCCACTTACACCAACCTTACTTATGTGATCACCCATGCTAGAGTACTTGGGCCCGCCATTAACCACCACGTAGATAAAATACAGCGTAACATTCTTTTGTGTACGACATGCAGTACGAGATATTATACAACGTACGACCGTATCATAAGGCATATTTAGGTTAGTAACCTGGCTATCTGGATCGGGAGAAACTAAAGTGAAGGGGAAAAAATGGGAAAAAATGGGAAAAAAGGCAGCGATACTACAAAGGATTATACGACTATTGGGGGAGGAGGGGTCTACGCCAAAAGCCATCAAAAGACGAAAGAAAAAGAAAAAGGACAAAAAGAGAACGGAAAGAAATTGGATAATTGCTACGCTACGCCTAATCATAAATACTGAATGGAATATTAACACTCCATATCTAGCAACGTATACTAAAACCTGATAAACCGAAAAATCACCGCGCATAGGGATGATAATTATGTTGTCCCCTCTGTTGTCTCGCTGGCCCAACACCAGCAGGTGCACCTGCACCACCAGCACCACCAGCGCCACCTCCCATACCACCAGGACCTGAAGGAGCGCCTCTAGGACCTTTAGGGATATTCTGCGCTATCCCTGTACCTCCAGCCCCACCTGCTGCCCCTCCACCTGGAATCATCCCACCACCTCTCCCCATCGTACCACCCATACCTCCCATCGCACCCATACCCCCTCCCATCCCACGCATACCACCCATCATACCCCCCATCATAGGATTCATCCCCCCCATTCCTCCCATCCCGCTCATACCACCCATCCCACCCATCCCCGTCATCCCCGTCATACCACTCATCCCACCCATCCCACCCATCCCACTCATCCCACCCATTCCACCAGTCATCTGGAACATCCTCGTGTATAACGCTGCGAGAGCCTGAGGATCAAAAGGTGTTCCAGCTCCACCACTACCTGCACTTGTCGTTCCGGCGCTTGCACCTCCTGCAGCTGCACCAGCAGCGCCGGTGCTAGAGAAATTGCCTTGTCCGCCGGCACCGCCACCGTAAGAGTTGGAGTTGTAGTTGTTGAATGCTCGAGGATTGGATTGATATCCTTCTTGTTGGTCCTCAGAGAACGTCTCGCGTTGGTATCGCGGTTGAGCGAGTTTAACATCGATCTAGAAGGGTAACGAAAGAAAGAAAGAGAGGACATCGTCAGCAACTCGTTGCAGAATCGAACTAAAAGACAATAACGACGAGGGAAAAACCGAAAGACAAAAAAAAATCCCTTCCTCCCCATGTTATAATCGAAACTACTCACCAATTTACCATCAATCTCCAAATTTCCAAACCCAAGGAACGGCTGCACATTCGTATCCTCAAACGACACAAACCCAAACCCTTTACTCCTCCCCGTTTCGCGGTCAAGCATAACCGTCGAGTCAATCACTTTTCCATACTGCGAGAAAAATTCCCTCATTGACTCCGAGGTGACGCTGCCCGCGAGTCCACCAATGAAGAGCTTCGTCGCACGTTGGTGTTCTTGGCGCGGGATAGCGCGTTTTGGATCGATCTGGTATAATAGGGTGAGGGTTCGTGAAATGATTTCCGACAATGGTTGAGGAAGGAAGGACTCACCACTTTACCGTCAAGGTAATGCTCCTTGACCATGACCGCATTCACACTCGCAGGGTCCTCAAACGTCAAGAATGCAAAGCACCTCGAACGCCCAGCTTGATCACGCATGATCGTACAGGCGTCAACTTTACCAAACTGGGTAAAATACGCGCGGAGACCCTCTGTATCAGAAAAAGTTTGTGTTTGAGTTTGTGGCGTAGCGTGTCAAGGCAAAAGGGAAGTAAAAGCGAGTTCAAGTCAGCATTACTTGAAAATGACAGGAGAATAGAGAGAAGCGAAAGAAAATGTAGAAAGACCAAATCAATGAAGAACTCACCATCTGTGGTATCCCAATTCAAACCACCAATGAACATCTTCCTATTGGCCCAATCATGTCCATCCCGACGATCAAGAGGAAACGTAATATAAAGAAAACAGAGCGACAGCAACACCCGATAAAAGGCAGAGATAGACGACAAGCATCATCATCCACATCATTTGAGGAATTTGCGATCAAGAGCATTTTGCGAGCAGATTGAACGTATATAGCGCAATTACGCAGAAGGCGGACCGAGGCATCACGGCGACGCAAAGTGAGGGAAGAAGCGACAAAAAAAAAGATAATATTAGCATTCGTACAAGTAGACGAGTCAGACAGAGGGATAGAGGAGACGGGATTAAAATAGAGGACTCTACTGTGTCTTTTTAGCCTAGCCTAGCGTAGTCTGCCTAGTTCGACTTCTATGGTTTGTTTTTACGGGCTGTTTTTACGGCTGCGTACGGTTTACGGGTAGACTGTAGACCGAATCGACTAGTGCTAGTGACTGACGACGACGACGACGAAGTGCGAACCCCTCGAATCTACGGACAAAGGACAAAGGCTTGACCATGCTCGCATCGCCGACTAAAAGCGACGATGAAACTAGAGCTAGCCCGGGTCGACGGTCCAGAGGAATCTGGAACGCAACCCAGTGTCTCACCGCACAGTAGACAACCTCGCTCCAGAAAACGAAAACGAAAAAGCAGAGTAAAAAAAAAATAAGAACACCCCCAGGTCCCATCACCGAACGCAAAAAAAAAAAATTAGCTGAACAAGAGACGAAAATCTGTACCCACCCTTCATCTTTCATTTCAGAAGGTCGAACACTCCTCTGTTCGCCCATGGCTGCGAGATTTTGGTACCCCGCACCCCCTCCACCAGCACCATCTACTCCAGACCCAACACCTGCACCATTACCGTACGCGGAGCCATAACCTGAAGAGCCATAGCCGCCTTGACGCGATTCTCGGTAATCTGCAGTGTTCTCTTCGTACGTTGGGATCTGCTGCGGTTGCGACTGCCCCAGAGAAATGTGTGGCGCCATCGGTGTGTGTAATTGCTGCGATGGTGCTGGTGTCCCTGTTCCTGCTGCTGACGCATGAGTGCCAGATGTATATGTTGGAATGCTTGAGGTGTCCATTGTAGGCGCGGGTGTTGGTTGGGTTTTTACTGTCGTCTGAGGATTTGAGGATGCAGATGATGTATTCGATGCAGATGTCTCAGCGGGCTTGCTTGTGGAAGTCAACGTCGTAGAAGTCGTAGTTGAAATGGTGGCATCGTCGCCTGCGTCTCCGGTAAAATCGGTTTCGTAGAGATCTGCGAGAGACACAAGGAAAGACAAAGGAAGAAAAAAAAAAGAAAAAAAAAGGTCAGAAACTTGAGCGCTTCATGGCGGAAATAAAACATATCATGAAACGTACCACCGTAAAGATCCGCGTCAAGGTCAGACATCGTCGTTGGTCGTTGGTCGTCGTGGTCGGGAAGCAAGAGTCAGCTCCGAATTTTGTGTTTCGTCACGAGGTTGGGGTCACGGAGACAGCCGGGACGTCCCCATCGGCATCAGTCATCTGACTGTGCAAACAGCTGCAACTGGTCCGTGCGTTGATGGACCAGTATAAATATGACCGCTCCACTTTTTGAGTTCTTTATCTTTGTGCTAGGGCATAACTGTCGCCAGTGAGGTCTTTACCGAGGCACAGTATTTTGCTGATTGCAAATTATACATCCGAACCCGTCTGTTTGCTTTGGCTTACAGCAATTTTTGGGAAAACCCTTTCTTCTACGCTGGTTCTTGTGTCTTTGTGACGACTCGCATTAGAGTCAGAAGGATGCAACTAGTCGTATGGGATCGTACTCGGTAGTTTCACAATTGTAAATACATTTTGAATATACTCCGTTGAACACCGCTACTTGAAGGACTCTTGATTCTGACTCTGCTCTTCCAGGGCATTACCCTGCAGACGACACCGAGAAAGTAGATTGGTAGAGTGCTCCTATGGCCACCAGTGAAGCTAGTGAACCTTCTTGAGCTCGAAGTTCGACCGCGTTGATTACCCAACTCCATGGGTTTTGCAGCAGCCGTCCTCACCAGGTGTCGCGTCGTGTATTTCAGGCTTTCGTCGTGAAGACTCTTTCTATTCACCACGCATCCAAGTCGTTGAATCGTCGGCTGACAAGCAACAACTGACATAGATCTCTACCGACACTCATGAAGCTGAGAACTTGTGATTGATGCGATTGCTATCAACCCCAAGCCAGGAACATGAGAAAAAACGAGCTTAGAGGGCCCGGGGGTATTTAAGTGAGTATGGAGGAAGGATTTCTGTTATTCCAGATTCTGACCTCCGAGTCGCCCAGGAGTCGCACCCGCGTCGCAGCGATTCTTTACGGCCCTTCGAATCTAGGTGGTAGTAGGGGAGAAATCATGTTCAGCAAAGCAATCTTTTCAGTTCTTACGATATTTGGTCTTGCTGGTGAGTGAAAATCGGATTCTTAAAACTTGTTGAAAGCGCTAACAACCCACCTTCCTAATCGCTACTCATTTCAGTCCATGCAATCCCACAAGCCAGTACACCGACGCCAACTGTGACTACAGTAACACTTCTCGGTGTCAACCCACCTGGATTTATCGTTCCGAGTGCATCTGGTAGCCTGAATCCGCTCATTCATGCATCGGTCACGTATGATATCGTCGGCGTTAGCTCTGGTTCAGACGGGAGCGAGACTACATATTCAAGGGGACTCGTTATCAGCGCTGACGCCTCGACCACTATTACGAGTGGAGGAACAACTCTAACGACTACTGCTCCTTATCTTGTGGAAACCCAACACCGTGAGTACCGTCCCGTTTATCCAACATTTCCAATCTCGTTAAAAGCATCTCTATCAGTCACTATAATTGAATCTTCAGGAGGAATGAAGGTATCCGTCTCTGGATACATCTCCGGAAGCACCATCGTCGCCGGAGAATACGAAAGTTGTACCTTTGGCTCAGACGGTACAGGTGGTTGTTACATTGAAGCCCAAAACATCGAAGAACGTCCGATTGGCACTTCATCTAGTACGAGTACGAGTATTGGTACTAGAACCACGAGTTTCAGTGGCGGGAATATCACGACGGTTGGATTTGTTACGGCGACGCTGCCGTTGACGCTGGCTGCTTCTGCGAGTCAGACGAGCTCTTCGAATACTGCGGTCGGCGGTAGATATGTACGTGGTGGTCTAGGGGAAGGCTCGAGAGGTATTGGGTGGTTTATGGGCGTGGTGCTGCCGTTTGCGATCGTTTTTGCGATATCATTATGATTCGGTCCCTCCGGTGTAGAGATCCTGCTACGTAGTATGACTTGAGGCTCCTCTACAGCAATGAGATGTCATTCTGGAGAGACGCCGTAGGGGTTCAGTGAGCTCGCCGAGTTCCATCCATCGAAATTCAATAGCCTGAGAGAAACTGGTGAACAAGACGACAGCTTACTCCATCCGGATCTGTGTCAAAGGTCATCTTGAAAAAAGATAGTCTATTAGTAAAATGCTATACAAAGGCACCCCACCCCGGCTCAGAATCCACAGGTATCATCACCATTCCGAAAACCCAACAATTTTGCCATCCCAGCTCCACCAAATCATCTCGTCCTCCTCGTCCTCCTCGTCTTCTTCGTGTTCTTCGTGATTCCCGTGTGCCTGCATCAGTGTCCTTCCAGCGACCCATACACCCTCGACTTGATTCTTCTGACCACGCTTCGAACTACTTTTCAACTTGCCCTGGGAATGAGACCCCTGGTTGCTTTCACCAACATCGGATGCTGAGAATCCTGCTTCCTGTAGAAACTCCCTTAGAGAGCTCTCCATCGAGTTGGTGACATTTTGACGAGGAACCCATGCGGGGTGATTAAATCGGCGCGGTGCTCGAAGAAGAATATGTGTTTGCGTCGGAGCTTGATTAGTGGTGACGTGAGTGTAGCGCATGTAATAGGAAATGTGGAACTACTCACCGAGTTCAGCTGCCATACCGTACCCTTCGGCATCAGCTCTGGCAAGAGTACGTGATAATGTTCGATCGGCCGTACGGATAACTAGTTGCTCCTGGGCGTGAGGATGGACAGACATTAAAGTCGGTTTTGAAGGCGGTGAGGGCAGGTCTGGTATTGGAGATGACGATCGAGAGGAACATTCATCCTCATCTTGAGAATCAGAGTCCTCGTCGGATTCTTCTGGCTCGCTAGCTTCTCCATCATCTTCCTCGTCATCAAACTCTTCCGCCACCTCTTCCTCTACGTCCTCCTCACTCTCCTCCTCCTCCTCCTCCTCTTCTTCTTCGTCCGTTTCATCACTGTCTTCTTCAGCTGTCGGTCGAGGGACTTGATGACAGTCTCTCGTGCCCCATATTTTAACTTCTAGTCCGTCGACAGCGAAGAACACTTTTGATTTGGCTGACCCAATACTGGGACCGACTAAAATGGCCATATACGCCTGGCCTGTCGGATGTGAATTACACGAGTCTCGTTCACTCGTACTCTTGAATATTGAGCATCGGGCAAACGCCGTCGAAAGAGCGGTAAAAGTCGTGTCCAGGTGTGATGATAGCGTGTCAAATGATTCCAAAAGTTCTCTCTTTAGTTTAGCAGCGCGAGACTTTGTCTGAAAAGTGTGCTCGTGTGAGCACTTAAATCTTCGTGTATATGTTGAAATGCAATCACCTGCCCACCGGGAATTCGAGATAACTGTGTTACTGGACTGATCGTAGAGTTTTCGCGTTAAATTCCTAGGAAGAAGAAGAAAAAGAAAGAAAATGCAGGCAAACTCACAATGGTACCTGGCTCTTTAGAAACAAAACATGTCCGAGTAAGCTCGTAGCTAGTTTCGCAGCTATCATGTCCGTTATAGCATCAACATCAAGTCTTATTCTTGGAATTCGTCTGAGATCATCTATGTGACGTGTTTCTTCGGATTGAGATATGCTGGTCGACATGCCGGTGTTCAAGAGTCTGCCACTGTCGAGGTCTTTATGAGGCGAGTGCTCTTGCAGTGAGACCGTTTGATATGAGCTAGAGGAATCCGGTTGATCCATGGGCGCAATGAATGGCATCGTAGGGTCGGAGCTGAACAGAGTAGAACACAAGCGTGGACGGTGCTTGCACACCTCCGGCAGTGGCACTTAGACCGCGTCGTTATCACATGACCATACAAGCTGACGCGTATTTGCTTTCAGCTTCAAGTTCAAGCTGGGGCAAGCAGCGTCTATTTTCCATAGCCAATACCAGGAATATCGTGGGCAACTGAGCGATGACACTCAAGAACCACTGGTCAAATCAGTTGCGGGGACTGGTAACAATACAGTGGTAAGCGTGAATTAAGTATCGTACAGCTGAACATCTGGATTGATCTAGGTGGTATTGAACTCCGTTGGCGTTCGAATTAATATTATGGAGCGTGGATTGAGAATGACAACGTGACGGGCGTTATTCTCGGGTCATTGCTCGGTCAAGGTGAGAGTTCCTGCTGATAATTATTTCTCCCTTCTTCTCACTACTTGCCTGTCAGAGTCCGGTAATGCGCTTTTCTGCGCTACATGAGGCTACATGAGGGAGGAGTCATTCTCCATGAAAATTGGTCTGGTACTTGGTTCGTGCCGGAAATTCGCAATTGCTTCAGGATCGCCGCAGATAATAGTCAACGACTGGTCAACGATGACCAAAAAAAAATCGCATGAATGTCCGAGTTGTGCTACATTACAGGACAGATTTTAAGTGTAAATTTGCTAACAATACATTCTACAGATGCAAGGTATATCGTATCCACTCTTGGATCACCTCTGAGCTCAATCATTTCGCAATCTCTTGGGCCCCCGTGAGTCGCTGCCGACGTGCTTCCGCTTACGACCGGCCTGCGAGGTATCGGGAAGCGTTTCGGGAAGCGTCGATTTTGGGGCTTTAGTCTCGTTTCTGATACGCACACAGTGCTCTTCAGGCCAGTTGTCGTTCTCGACTGCCTCTGTGAAGCGCTTTATCATCCACACTGAGTTGAGCTTTCCCTTGCGGATAATGCCGATTCCATCCCTCCACTCCATCTTCCTTCGCAGCTCCTCAGACGCGGCGTTATAAGTGGTTTTCCATGCCTCTATTTCATCTCGATCGGGAGCCTCTGTCATCTCATACCTTATTGTGAGGACCGTTTCGAGATCGCAGACCAGCTCTCGAAGTGCAGTCGGAGGAAGTTCAGCACAGCGAGCCATGAAATTCATCGAAATATGATAGACCTTGACCTTGCCTCCTTCAACACCGCCAAGAGCCTTGGAATTCGGCGCCGCAAAATCATAAACCTGGTCCATGATCGACCTCAGCTCATCGCTCGCCACCCCATGCTTTGTGTACCGAAATATTATCCAACACAAGACGTGGAAGAAACTTTCAAGATCGTCCTCGAGCTCTGGGAAGACCGGGTCCTGACCTGGATTGGGTGCTAAGAGAAGTCGAGCAGCAATAAATTGCCAGGTGCCCTGAAAGTGTGAAAGTGTCAATTTCGTACTGTGGCGACGGACAGATTATGAACACCAAGACATACCGTGCGCTCAGGTTGACGTGCTCCCTCGTCACAGCTCTGACACTGACTTCGAGAGGTCCCAATCAATTAAATATCCCTTTCCCCCCTTACCGATCAAGAGATTTCCCGTACTGATATCGCGATGCAGAATCCCGGCTTTCTCGTATGCCTCATGGTGTGCTATTCACAACTGATCAGCCACCAAGAGGGTCCATCAGCAATACTACCAGACACTCACCTTGCATTGCATCTCTCATAGCTGAAACCATCATACGAGTATTATCGAAGTTTGTGAGGTCTTCACCTACATCGTCAAGCAGCAACCGATAATGCTGGTGCTGGCGGAGCTTTCTAAAATAGCCTCCTGCCAAAAGATCGACGTCGCTCGTTTCAGTGCGATGGTGAGGTAGAGGAATGTCTCCGGCTTGATAGAACTCTGGAATATTGTGCACATCCGCTTTCCGTAACTTCTCGTACACATCACCTTCCTTCACCATACCCTCCCCAACCATACGCCATGTATCCTTCAATAAAATAGTACGTTGCCTCGCTAAATCCCAGACGGGTATACAACGAGTGGAACGGCCGGTAAGACAACTTCGACCAAGGAAACGAGGGTGGCTACCATAGCAGTAGTTCAGTTCGCCTTTCTTCGTGTCGTTGTAGACAGCGAACTTCCATATGGGAGCTGTGCTGGTCAACCCAAGTTCCTTCCGGGAGCGAGCGACGTGCTCCACATCTGCCGCTCCAGGAATCGTGACTGTCTCATCCAAACCGCGAGTGGCATCCGATGCTCGACTGAATCGCCAAAGGAACTCTGCAAGGAGTTTCGCTCCCTCGACTGTGGTGATGTTGAATTTCTGGGTTACCACTACACCGGACCTATCCCAACGTATGAGCCTGGCCCATTCCTTCTGAATGAACATGGTGAACAGGTGGGTGCGGTACTGCTGTGAGAATTGGGCGATGGCATAAGAGGTGATTTGTCCTCGCGTGATTCGTGCACGTTCGACAGTGCGTACGAAAGGCGAATCGTCATTGTGAGCATCAGCGAACGGGTCATCTTGTGGTTCAAACTTGAGCTTGAAATGCATCTGCGCAAGAGACATATCCGTTGGCCTGGTTCTTCCCGAATTTACCTTATACATCGTGATATCAGGCTTTACTTCATCCTGATCCGGTCCAGAATACGCTGTGTCTACATATTTAGAGCTATCGACGAGCTCCATTTGACCATCACAAAACGTGCCGAGTTCTTTAATCTATGACAGGAAGATTAGCCACTCATACAACACCAAAGAGGAAGATGGACTGACCAGAATCGGATGCATCTCCCTTTCGCTTTTCGCCTTTCGGATACTCAAAAGCGCGTCGAGTGAACTTCTCTTCTCGTCCCACGGAACCTCTCCCGTATCCGGGAAATAACGATCGACAAAATCTGTCGCCGACATAGGTCCCAAAATCTTATTTGCTGTCTCAATGGCGTAGTTATTGAGACGTTCAGCGCGTAGTAGTGAAGCTGATGTAAAAGGACCAAGGCTAGATTGTGTGCTCATTACCGGCGTACTTTTGAGCCGGTCAGGTAACGCAGAACCCGGTGGAGGAGTTGAGGGACTAGTTCGGGGTCTCCTTGGTCAATGGATGAAGCAGGTAACGGTTTCAGTCGTTTCGATGAAGCAAAACTGACGCCCGGACGAAAAGCTGCGAGCCTGAGTTTCTTTGAGTTAGCTGGTGACATGATGAAAGATACGAGACTTACCTTCTCTGGACAGCTAAAGCGCACTGAAGTATACCTGGAGATACAATGAAGAAACAAATGTGTCCCTCTTCGGGCAACGCAGCGGCTCAGAGGCTCCTGGTCCACAACTGAGTGGATCCGAGTCGCGTCGAAAGTGGCACAACGCGAGCACGTAATGGTACGCGAATTCTACTCATCACGTGCAACTCTGAGACTGGGGCCTGGGCCCTTCTAAGTCTTCCCACTCAAACCCAAATGTTCTTTACCATCCGGTCGTTTACCCTTCACCATTCCGAAGAACATATCAAACATTTCAGCCTTCGAAATTTGCGAGGAAGAAAGTGTGCACTTTCTCTGAAGGCAACTACATTGACTACAAGTACTTCGACAAGAACGATATTGAACCTCGCTTCGAGTTTGGATTTGGTCTTTCTTATACGACATTCTCTTATGGCTCCGCTTCTGTTTCCTCGTCCAATGTCTCGTCCGGATACATGACAGGCGCCCGAAGTGTAGGTGGACGAGCGGATTTATGGTACGACGCAGCGACGATCATGGTGGATATCACCAATAATGGCACCGTAGCAGGCGCTGAAGTCGCCCAGTTGTATATCGCCTTCCCCGGTGAAGCTGATCAACCTACCCGTCAGCTTCGGGGGTTCGAAAAGGTGTCCCTAGAAGCTGGGGCGTCAAACACTGCGACCTTCACCTTGCAGAATCGTGATCTGGCCTATTGGGACGTTACTGCACAAGAGTGGGCCATTGCGGCTGGAGAGTACACTTTGTATGTTGGCGCTGACTCCCGCGATGTCAGGGCTCAGACTACGCTGATGGTCTCTTGAAACGACCATTAACTCATGGAATGTGTAGGAAGAATTGATAGGAGGTCTTATTATGCCTGTGTATATGCGCTGCGACAAATATCTATCACCATCATGACAAATCGATAGCTTAAAACGTGCAGCAATCCCCTCGAAGATCGATATCGTTTGTGCGCACTTCTGACATCTAGCCTGACAATAATGGCCATCTGCGACGGCCTCATGGTCATCCACAGTCTATTAGCCTCTTCGTGTTCTAAAAGTTGTCAATTCGAAAGCAGTGATTAAATTAATGTATTCCTACCCAACCATACAATATATACAAAAGACTAACTGCCAATAGCGGTGGACATAACAGGCTCTACTTTTCAGTCCGCTTCCTCAGGATACAACTCATGCGCAACTTCATCGGCCACAGCATCCGCCTCCCCAAGGGGCCCATGTTCCTTCTTCGGTGGCACAGGATCCACAGCTTCTTTATCTTCATCCCCGTTACTCGTCTGTGTCTGTGTCTGTGCCTGTGCCTTGGGTTCCTCCTTTCCCTTCTCTTCAGCCTTTTTAGCTTCAGTCTGTGCATCACCCTCCTTACCCGTCTGACCACCACGCATCTTTCCCTCACCCACAACCTCCTCCACTTTTTCCTTTGCTTTTGCTTTCTCAGCCTCTGGAGTCTCCACCGCACCAGGCCTCGTGATGACAGAACTTATAATCTTCTCTTCCTCTGCAGCAGCTCTAGACGGCGCTGCGGCAGGTGATTGGCTCTTGACGTCGTTGTCGGGGTGATTGGCGAAGATGTCATGCCCAGGTTCGGGTTTGACGATGAACGCAGAAGTATTTTCCTCCTCGGCTTTTGCTTGAGCTTGTTGCTTCGCCTTGTCCTCAACTACGACGTCTCCTCGCCCGCCGGCTTCGACTGTTGTGTGAGCTACGACTTTTGGTGGGGTGGGTGCCGCTACACCGGTATAATCGGAGTACTGTTAGAAGGTCAGTCAGTGAAACCGACCAATATACATGCAAATGCAAGTTGAAACCCAGCACTCACATTATCGAGGAAGTCTTGGCTATAGAAGCATTTGGGCAGTTAGCTTCGTTGATGTAGCTGCCCGAAAGTCACTCACCATGAGAAATCCCACGTTTTCAACCACTTGGCACTTTGACATTTTGATTTTGTCCAGGGGCTTCCATAAGCCAGCGGACTATAATGCTGGAAGTTCCAAATCGCAATGATGACGAGCACTGCAGCAATCTGCAACCTCACTCTCGGCCGAAGAGTCGACGTGAGGAAATCAAATACTCCGCATAGAAGAAGAATGGCGAAATACAGCGCGGGGAAATAGTGGTGTAGGAAGAGTTGTCGACTCATGAGGAAGAATGGGAAATAGTGTAGCATCCACCCGATGAATAAGAATCCGCAAAGGGAATCGTACTTGACGATGGTGGCTAGTTGTGGGAGTTATTCAGCTACGACTAAGGATAAGAAAAGATCTAATCACGCACTGTTATTGAAATCCTTGTAACCCCTCTTAGCGCGCAAGATGAGGAATCCACGAATGGCGACGTAGGCAGCCACGGAAAGTGAACTCAACCACCATACCATAGGATTTCCAATGAGGTAGATCTGACGATGGTCCTTCACCCAGAAATTCTGTCGCAGACAGCATTCAGTGATTTCTCAACTATTGAAAGAGTAAATGCTCACAATTCCACGACGAAGGCGAGGCCAAGCGTCTGGGCGTGAATCGAAGGTGTGTCTGTCAGTGAGCCCTGCATTGGTTGTCCACATGACACGCTGCAGCTCGAGGAACTTGGACAAAAACCCTGGAAGGCGGTAGTTGACTTTAGGCGCATTGGACGGTACTGCAAGATATCACTATGAGCACAGCAATGCAACCCGAATACTTGAATACTCACAAGCAGGGTGCGTCGCAGTTTCAATGAACCATAAAGAGTTCGCTTTGACTGCATTCTTATTACACGTCACCTCTTGCTGCTCAAAACCCCAGTCCGGCAACTTGACCTTGTGCGAGAACAAATAACACCCAGTGAGCGCGTGCCTCAACTTGAAAGTCGTCCTCAGAGTTCTCAACCTCTTACTGGACTCCCTATCCCGTCGATCTCCATGGTCGATCTCCACGAACCAATCATCATTGGAGTCACCCATAAATCCAGGGAAACCGTATCCAGAAACTTCATTCTGAAAGTCCACATCCGAGACAGGTGGACGAACGTCATGAGAGTGGAGATGCTTATCCGTCGCAATGTGCCGCAGCTTGATGCGCATACCAGGAGTAACGTACGTGAGTGGTACCTCTGACCAATCAGTAGGCTCGACGGCACTGTCGTTGCCAGAAGTGGCATTGAGAATGAGCCAGTTATTGTTGTGGTCTCGGTGGGGGTAAAGTGTGATTTGTTGTTGTTTACTCCCTCCAGGATAAACCGAAGGATGAGAGTGAAGGTAGCCTCCTTGAGTGTTTACGTGACGAAGGCTGACTTCAGAACCGATAGCGACGTCCGCGAAGGTATCGGCCATCCCGCGCCCACCAAGTGTGTGCTGAAACTCGGAGCTCATGAAGCCGTCGCCGTCACCAGAGCTTCCAAGGATCATGAAGTGGATTTGGAACATGGTCATGTAGAATAGAATGGGGATGAGGATCAAGCAAAGAGCTCGTGCCATAAAGTGCTTCATGAACAACCTTGGCGTGACGCGCAGGTCACCTAGGAGGAGCCAGAGCTGATGTATCGTGCTGACTCCTACAGTGGCAATGGTGAACAGCCCAACCCATTTACAGCTCACTACAGCACCCAGTGAGAGACCCGAGAGGACGAGCCATGTCCACCATGAATCTGTAAAAGGTTTATGTCTGTCTTCGTTGCAGAATCCAACCCAAGTGAATAAAGAGAGAGCAGTGAAGAAAATGAGTGGAGAGTCGAGCAAGATATGCCGCGATTGTGTAACGAGTCCGTTTTCGAATGTGATGAATAGAGCGGCGAGGAGAGAAGTTGTTGCTCTGCAATCTAATGCGCGCAAGGTGAGATAGGCAAGGGGTACAGTAGCAATTCCGAGGAGCGCTGGGACAAGGCGCATTGCGACATAGGGTACATTTTCATACACCCTTGGAAATAGAATCACGTCAGAGGTAAAGACGAGTAACGACAAGCTGGTACGCACTTTCCAATGTCCTTGAAATCGAAATGTCCGTCATAACCAAAGATAAAAGCGGCCAATGTTATAAGAAGTTTCGCCAAAGGAGGGTGCACGTCAACGAAGTACTGTGTTTTGATATATCTGCTAGCAAACTTTCCAAAGTGAACCTCGTCGAACCTATACAGATTTCATTTAGAAAGAATGACTATTAGCCAAAAGTCCGGTACGCACACCACGCTATTTGGTCTCGAAAGACGAAACAGCCGTACAGCGGAGGCCAGCAGGACGATGACCAACAGAAGCTTGACCTCTCCCGAAGTTATATTGATACCTCCCGAAGGAAAACTCTTCATCTTTCCGGGCACATATCCCTTCGACGCAGCTTCTCTTTTCGCATCCGCATCCAAATGGTCCTGCCGAGAATGTGGAAACCGCTGTGCGGTGAAACTAGGCGTCACACCTGGCGGTGGTGACGCAGGTCGTCGCGCTCTGAAGTTGCTAGACATTGGGTCTAGGCAAGAATTTTCGTGACTACACGATGAAGAAGGAGGATTGAAGAAAAGGTGGAGACGTGTGCAGAACTGAAGGGCAGCGCAAATACGATTGCTGGCAACTCCTGATTTGGAAAGTACTGGCCAATGAATTACTGCGGAAACAATACTGTACTGGTATTTTATTCCGCCGTCTTTCAGAGTGACCAGAAACTAATTCGAAGGTCAATTTGTCAACTTAACCTCTTTCGAATTCTTATCACAACCGTTCAAGCATTGAAGACTCCGATGGACTTCAAGAATCCAAAGTGAATACAAAACGGTTAACGGCAAAACTTCCCGGCAATTCTCGGCCCGCTGTTGGCGACTGTACTATATTTATGGCAAGTTCTTACAGAATATATATTTATCCGGACACAAATTGCTTTATTTGAACAATATCGACTCAAAGTGTGGGAAATACAGATTCAAAATCGAATGACCACGGTATCGGCACCATACGACACCACCTCAATCGCAAGACGCGATGTGTATATATAGGCCGTGTTATCTTTCGCACTCTTGTATCTTCCAGCGTCCTTCTGTCCCTTCTCTAGATCATGAAGGAGGATTACGACGAAAAGAGTCCTGATCTGAAGTTGAAGGACGACGAGATAGTACTCGAGAAGAAATCTCAGGCTGTCCGTGATAATGCTCGTGCTGCGGAGGTAGAACTAGACACAGGTGATCTCAAGGTCAGACTTCGGAGAAAATGGTGGCAGGTCTGGTAAGCGATAGCTTTGTTGATTTTGCTTTATCCTATACAGTGATTGCCATAGGCTTCCGAGGCATCCGCCTCCACCTCCTCCGGCCAGTGTTGTGGATGTACCGGTCAGCTAAACCAGTTTACATGCATGTTATCATATTCCCATGTGAACTCGCATCTTCCAGCTCATTCCAATCGTCAATGCGTCTTTGTATTCCGTTTTGACGTTCAGTTGGATTACCCCAATAATGGTGTGACGACCTTTGACTGCACAAGAAATTTGCAAGATCTAACGATTTGTGCCAGGCCCTGGGATACCAAAGAACTTTACAAGCGTCAGATCTATGGAAGCTGGCTGAAGATCAAGAAGCTGGATATCTCTCGGACAAGTTAGACGCCGCATGGTCTCGTAGAGTCAAATTAGCTGAGGAATGGAATGCCAAATTAGCTTCTGGGGAGGTTCAACCGGGTTTGTGGAAGCGCATATGTTGGTCTTGCAAGGCATTGGCGTCTCTCGACTATCATAAGCAGCGAACAGCTCTAGAGAATCATTGGCGAGAAGTTGACGGTAGGCAAGAAGCGAGCCTGACCTGGAGTCTGAACGATGTCTTTGGACGCATGTTTTGGATCGCAGCGGTGTATAAGGTAAGATTTTCATATTACATTTGTAAAACATCCCTAACGAACAAACCCAGATATTTAGCGACACGGCGTCAATGATGAGCCCTCTTTTAGCGAAGGTTAGTTCCCTACTTCTCTTGGCCAGTCATCCTTGTGACATTTTCGATTATAGGCTATCATCCAATTCGCAGAGAAACGGTCAGCTGCGAGAGAAAACGGTCAACCGTTGCCCAACATTGGTCGTGGAATTGGAATGGCGATCGGGTTATGCGCAGTGGTCATTTTTGCGAGCGTGACGCAGCATCAGGCAAGTATAAGCTCGTTCCTGGGTTCTCACTCCGTTATTTATGCACCAAATCCAATGTGCACTTTATGTTCTATATCCAGGTTTTCTGGCGCTCGATGAGCACTGGGGTTTTAGCAAGAGCAGCTCTTATCAATTCAATCTACAAGAAAAGTGTTGTTCTGTCACCTAAATCTCGTGTTAAATTCTCGAATGCAGCTATCATCAATCATGTATCGACGGACGTATGTATGATATCTTTGCATGAACAGAGAGTGGTACTGGTCCTCTGACGAGATACTTAGATCAGCAGAGTGGATACAGCAGCCCAGTGGTTTGTGAGTAAAATATTCTTAGGTGAAGAGAACGGAATTATGTACTGATCATTCTTTTATACATTGGTAGCATTTCGGTTGGTCCAAAGATTTCATCGATGTTACCTTCTCAAGGGCTAATTTTTGATCAGGCTGGACTGCCCCAATACAGGTTATGGTTTGCTTGATAATCCTCCTTGTCGAGGTAAGAGTTTTTCTCGCTTGCACCGAGTATGCGAGTTGACCTTGTTGAAATTTACAGCTTGGACCATCAGCTTTGGCAGGATTCGCACTGTTCCCTTTGGCAGCACCTCTCCAAGAACGTATTATGGCTCATCGTCTTAAAACTCGCAAAATGACCAATAAGTTTACCGAAAAACGAGCAAATCTGTTGGGGGAAGTTCTGGGTACGGAGACCCTTTTCTTTCGATGCGGTATATGATCGTAATGCTGAAGCGGTGTACTCTAGGTATAATGCGGATTGTTAAATACTTCTCGTACGAGGAACCGTTTCTTCACCGTGAGCTTTCTTTGATGATTCTGACGTTCCTGTCGCTGACGTGCATTTCGTACAGGAATGTTTGGAGCTAGAAACAGTGAACTGGTCGGAGTTAGATGGATGAATCATATGCAGTCGTTCAAGTGAGCGAGCGAACAAACGTCAACCTTTCTCTCTGATCTCATGCACGTTTTAGTGTTGCATTTGCGTTTTCAGTTCCTGTGATAGCGGCCACATTGGCATTTGTAGTGTATGCTCATGCATCGTCTACTTTTGACGCTGCGATTATTTTTTCCTCGTTGAGTCTGTTTCAGGTATGGGGTTTTCGTTTTACTTGATGGCTGCCGGGAACATAGACTGATATCGTCGTCTATTCCAGCTTCTTCGGCAACCTATGATGTTTTTACCTCGTGCGATGTCGAATACAACCGACGCTTTAAATGCTCTTCAGAGGCTTTCAAAGCTCTTCCACGCGGACACGATGGACGATGTGGCTTTCGTTATTGACAAGGAGCAGGAGTTTGCTCTGCAGGCTACCGATGTTTCCTTTGAATGGGAGATCATCGATTGTGTCAAGGATAAGGAGAAGAAGACAGAGAAAGAGAAAAAACAGAAAGAATTCTCGAACGTTGATCTTTCGACAAGTGTTGAGCCATTTCGCGTTCGTGAAATCAATATGACTATACGGAGACAATCTCTTGTGGCCATCGTTGGAAGGGTAGGGAGCGGGAAGGTAAATTAGTTGTTTCTAACATCGTGAGTATTGGCTGATTGCGTACTGGATCGTGTAGTCTAGTTTGCTCCAGGGTCTGGTTGGAGAAATGAGAAAGACATCAGGAGATTTCTCATTTGGTGGTCGTGTTGCTTATTGTCCGCAGACAGCTTGGATTCAAAATGCCACCTTGGTGAGCACCTTTGTTCCGTACTTCCGGGTCGGAACGAGGGGTTGATCGGCGATGCGATGTTTTAGCGACACAACGTATTGTTTGGTCAACCGTTTGACGAGGAGAGGTATTGGAAGGTCATGGAAGATGCTTGTTTGATTCCGGATTTGCAGGTGTTACCTGATGGAGATCTGACTGAGGTGAGAGGAGGTGTGTGTCATGGTATTAATAATTAACTTTGTGCTTCTAGATCGGTGAAAAAGGAATCAACTTGAGTGGAGGACAGCGTCAAAGGGTGCGTTTGTGTCAGTGGATTGTCTGCTGATCAGTATATTCACGTCTCCCAGGTTAACATTGCTCGAGCTTTGTACTACAACGCAGATGTCATATTATTTGACGATCCCTTGTCTGCTGGTGATTACTTCGTTGATTCCCTTCATCTCTCTGAACTCATGTTATCCTCATCGCATTGTAGTCGATGCTCATGTTGGCAGAGCGTTATTTCACGGTGCTATCCATTCTTTAGTAAAGCAAGGCAAAACCGTCATACTCGTTACCCATGCATTGCACTTCCTCTCCAATTGCGATTACATATTCACGATGGAGGGAGGGAAAATAGCCGAGCATGGTTCTTATGAGCAGTTGATCACCAAGGACGGAGAGTTTGCTAGACTCGATAGGGAATTCGGCGGGAACGATTCAAAGGCGGAGAACCAGTCTCAAGCGATCAATGCAGCTGCTGTCGAGGATATGAAAGCGAAAGCTGATGCTGCCGCGCGAAAAGGTGCCGGTGTTGGTAAACTTGAAGGAAAGCTTATAGTCAAGGAACATCGTACGACCGGCTCTCTGTCTTGGTCGGGTGCGTGTAGTGTTTTCTCGGTTTATGGAAGTTCGCTTATGATTGCCGAGGCAGTGTACCGAACTTATTTGGTTGCCGGAAAGGGTTATTTGACTGCACCACTTATTACCTTTGCGATGCTTATGATGCAAGGCAGTCAGATTGTGAACTCTTATGCGTTGGTTTGGTGGCAGTCAAAGTACGTTTGAATCTTATTCTGCTTATATATTCATCGTACGCTGAGGCTGATTTCTTCCGACTGTCTCGTCAGCTCGTTCGGCTGGCCATTTTCCCTCTATGAGACGTTGTATGCTTGTTTAGGTGTATTTCAAGCCATCTTCACCTTTGCCCTGTATGTCAACCACTGCGCATTTATTTCATATAGTACTGACAGTGTACTAACGATACTGTTCATTGACCACAGGGGCCTCGCGATTGATATGATGTCGACGTTGGTTTCCAAAAACCTCCATAACGATGGTGTACAAAATGTACTTTATGCACCAATGTCGTTCTTTGACACAACGGTATGTGTTTCTTTGTATTTGTCTGAAGGAATCTCAATTCATGGCTTGATAATAGCCCATGGGGAGGGTTCAGAGTGTTTTTGGGAAGGATGTAGACAGTGCGTGTGCATACTGAATTCGTGATAGACGTCTTCATTGATTCTTCTTATGAAGATGTTGACAATCAACTTCCTAGTGAGTTTTACACCATACTGCAGTAATTTCATTTGGCTGAACATTCATGATAGCATCGATGAAGATGTGTACGTCCAAATTTCCTACAGGTTGTTTCTGAAGTTTATGGGACCATAGTCATTATCATTATGGCAAATGTCATCGGGTCCGTAATCATTATATCTATACTCGAACCCTACTTCCGTGCGTTAGCATTTCCATCACATTAGTCGAACAAGGTTGACCATAGTCTTCTCATGATCGCATTCTAGTGATTGCTGTGGTTGCGATAACATTTGCATACCAGCACTTTGCAGCTTTCTATAGAGCTAGTGCTCGTGAAGTCAAAAGGCTCGGTATGTCATGGTCTATAGCATCGATTACCTGCTCACGTATGCCCCCATAGATGCCTTATTGCGTTCCCTCCTGTATTCACATTTCTCTGAATCATTGACAGGTGTGTAAATCTCACGTAGTTTGCATCATTCATATAAATCGGTTGATGTTCGATTAGGGCTACCTACCATTCGTAGTTATGGCGAAACTGCGCAGTTCGTAAAAGACAATGAGTTTTACATAGATCTTGAAAATCGGGCGCTGTTTTTGACCGTTACTAACCAGAGGTAAGGTTTTTGTTTTACGCACTATTTGCTAATCATCATGGATGGCGGACTGGTATTATCCCAGGTGGCTTGCTGTGCGACTGGACGCCCTTGGTGCATTTCTTGTATTATTTGTGCGTACAGATTTGAACTATATGTTTAGTTGGGGCTCACGAACTGTAACTTGTAGATCGCAATCGTCGCAGTTAGTGGTGTTAGAGGTATAAGCGCAGCCCAAATAGGTCTTGTACTGACTTATGCTAGTAAGTAACACATTCCTCAGATAATCGTTTCTGAGATTGACCTTGTTCTACTACACTAGCTTCGCTCACGCAACTATTGGGCCGAGTCACTCGTCAGTCAGCGGAGCTTGAGGTGCGTTTCGAATCGGACGTCCACAGACGTCGTTTATACTTAATTCCGTTTATGCTGTAGAACTATATGAACTCGGTAGAGCGAGGTACAATGGCGTGTTCTACCTGTTGTAGAAGCTATAACACTAATCTTGCTTCACATAGTTGTGCACTACAGCCAAGCTGGTCGCATCAAACAAGAAGCACCTCATGAGATCGAAAGCCACAAACCTCCTTCAGAGTGGCCATCCCATGGGTCCATCTTGTTCAAAGACGTCTCAATGAGCTATCGCCCAGGACTCCCTAATGTTCTGCATAATATCAATATGACGATCAATGCAGGAGAGAAGATTGGCATTGTTGGGCGAACTGGTAAGTAAAGGGTATCTCATGCCAAAAAGGAGTCTCCTGAAAGTTCTATGTCATGGACTATAGGTGCCGGTAAATCATCCCTTACTCTAAGTTTGTTGCGAATCGTAGAGTTCTCTGGAACTATCAATATCGATGGGTAAGTTCCCGAGAAGAGGGTGAACTTTAAAAGCTTATGTAGTATGACCTTTCAGGATCAACATCTCAGAGATCGGGCTCAGAGATTTACGTACCAAGATTTCAATGATTCCTCAAGATGTAAGTTCGAAGCAGAACCCCTTGGAATGTGTTGCGCTGATGCGATTCTCTCCGATAGCCTATCTTGCTAAGTGGTTCGTATATACACAACCTTCTGGGTACTTCATAAGACCAGCCACTGATATTAACACCTACTAGGGACCGTAAGAACCACACTTGACCCGTTTTCTATGTACGACGATGCAAGGCTTTGGGATGCTCTCCGTCGTTCGTTTTTGACAGAAGACGTACCTGCTACGCCAGATGACTCTGTAACGGATCTCGAGGATGTAGCTGACACCAACCCGCGCATTACGCTTGACACTGTTGTCGAGCCTGAGGGCGCAAATCTGAGTTTAGGTCAAAGATCATTACTGAGTCTTGCACGAGCATTAGTGAAAGATTCTCGTGTTGTGATACTGGATGAAGCTACGTGCGTGTGCCTTGGGGAAAGGGTATGAGACCAATGCTGACTTTTGTCCTTACAGAGCGTCTGTTGATCTGGAGACTGATAAAAAGATTCAAGAGACTATTCACTCGCAGTTCCAGGATCGCACGCTGTTGTGTATAGCTCGTACGTGAAACTTGCTAGTGATTGTGTTAGATGTTGAAACGTTGGGTGTAGATCGACTCCGGACTATCATTGCATATGACCGCATTCTGGTCATGGACGCTGGTCGTATTGCGGTAAGTAGGGTCACTTGATGTGTATACGCTGTCATGCTCATGGATATATATCGTGTTTTAGGAATTTGATACACCATTGAACTTGTTCGACTTGGAAGATAGCATATTCCGTAACTTGTGTGAGAGAAGTAAGATCTCTCGTGTCGATATTGAGAAGGCATGACTAGAGGTATACTCTCTTGGGACGGCTTGTAGGAGATTGATCATCTTAGAGTTCCCGTGTTCTTGCCAATGTGCATTGTATCTTCGCCAATGTATGCATTTGTCTTGGATTGGATAATCAAATAAGTCGCGTTCGGGGCAATACCTTGACCCTCGGTGGAAGATCCTGACGCCGCTATAGGTGAGGAAGAATGAGCAGCAGCATAAAAGTAACCCCTGGCAAACTCCCCACACCGTGTTGATTCCTTCGCCGACGAGCTCTTTAATTCTGAAGATGCTATAAAGTCTTGTACTTGTATTCTTCAATGTATTCTTCAACATAATTCGGCGCTGAAGCTCAAAGGTCATTGAGTGTTGGGCGTCACAGTGAGCAGGCCGCCGGCATCGCTCGCCCGGCCTGACCCGAGTGCGGGTCACGCTCCCCCCCAAATATTCTCACGTCTTCCCCAGTCCGCTGTGGAACGGAACGATTTTGAATTCATCTCTTGAACCCAAACCGCCATGTTCTCTCGTGCTGCAGCTAAAGCCCTTGCGACCCCTTCTTCTCGTCTATTTTCTTCTTCGTCTGCTCGCCATACTAAGGTCGCAGTGCTTGGTGCAGGTGGAGGAATTGGTCAACCTCTGTCACTACTCTTGAAGCTTGACCCCCTTGTTTCTTCGCTCAGTCTCTACGATATTCGTGGTGCTCCTGGTGTCGCTGCAGATGTCAGCCATGTTGACACTGCTAGTGAAGTGCGTAGCTCCCGGTTTCGGCTTGAAATGGCATAATCTTGACAGGCCAATTTTCTAGGTCAAGGGCTACGCTGCAGACCATTTGGATGACGCCCTGGACGGTGTCAAGGTTATTGTAATCCCTGCTGGTGTACCTAGGAAGGTGTGTGCAACACGCATGCTTTTCATTAATCATTTTGTATTTCTAATTTTTTTTCTTTCCATTTACAGCCTGGAGTAAGTTTTGTGCTACTTTGATACCGCTCGTTCTAATATTTCCAAAAGATGACCCGTGATGACCTTTTCAATGTGAGCACTTGCATTGACATTTGATTCGACAGGATTTCCTCAAAGTTTTTTATTTTATTTTACAGACTAATGCCTCTATTGTCCGCGACCTCGCTGCTAGTGTAGCTCGTGTCGCCCCGACCGCCCACATCCTCGTCATTTCCAACCCTGTCAACTCCACAGTTCCGATTGTTGCCGCCACCCTTGAAAAGGCTGGTGTTTTCGACCCGAGACGCGTGTTCGGTGTCACCTCCCTTGACGTTGTCCGTGCAGCTCGTTTCCTCGCCGGTGTCTCTGGCACCACCCCATCGGACTGCCCTGTCCCGGTCGTTGGCGGTCACAGTGGTGCTACCATTGTCCCCCTTCTGTCCCAGACCAGCTTCGGAAAGAGCCTGCAGGGTGAGACCTACAGTGCTCTCGTCCACCGTATTCAGTTCGGCGGTGACGAGGTCGTTAAGGCTAAGGACGGTGCTGGAAGTGCTACCCTCTCTATGGCCTATGCTGGTGCCAAATTCACCCACTCTCTTCTCCGTGGTCTAAATGGCGAGAAGGGTGTTGTCACTCCCACCTTCGTCAAGAGCCCGCTGTTCGCTGACCAGGGTATTGATTTCTTCTCTTCCCCTGTTGAACTCGGTGTAAGTTATTCTGAGCCCTTCTAGATTGATGTTTGTGATGCTGACAACTGTGTTGTGTCTAGGTCAACGGTGTTGAGAAGATCCACCCTATTGGGCCTCTCTCTGCAGAGGAGGAAGGACTGTTGGCTGCTTGCTTACCCGAACTCAAGAAGAACATTGAAAAGGGCAAGGCCTTTGTAGCTGCTTAGAAGACTTAGATGGTATTCTGTCGTGGTTTGCCGGTAGAGTGTTCTACATTAAAAAAATCCTAAAGAAGTCAATGAATGGATTTGTGTATATGTGATTCGCTCCCGCATTGATATATTGCGGACGAGATGCAGCGCTCTAGTACATAAGAGGCATGTTTGATGAAGTTTATTGTCTTTCTTCAGAGGAGACCTTTTTTTTGCGGGCCGTTCAAGTTATTTCAGTGTCGCTCGCCTCCAGAGAGGCGGCGCAACTGCGTACCGATCCCATATATATCACCTCGAACCATCTGTCTCGAAGAAATCAAAGCCGCACTCGCCAATGGCCGAAGCAGGGAGGACTCAAGTCAAAAGTTCTCGTCGTCATCAACTTCGGTAATCCGACCGGTGCACCCTTGGACGAATGCCAGTGAACACCAGAAGAGTTGATCGAATTATGCGGGTCTTCATTAAACTTCATTCAGGCGTCCCTTGTCCTACTCGCATCCTCAACCTCCTTCAACCCATCCATTCACCTGGGCCTCATTCAAGAAACTTTTCGCACAAGGTCCTGGTGTAGAGGAGTTTGTGGGGAGGTGGGAAAACCTTCCACGATTTGTACAGTGGTACCCTGACGCTCAGTTGATTTGCAGCAGTGTACGAGCACTTGATTAATGTAAAAGGTAAAAAGGTATAAACACGGCGCCCGGCTGTCTACATAATTCGTCTACAGCACGACATGGATGTATGAGAACTAGTCAAAAAGGTCCCAACCACCAGTACTAAGCGAGAAAAAAGCTGTAAGTAAAAAGGTCCAGGAATGAATGTTATTTATATAAATTGTTTATCGGATGATAATATGATATATATTATTCTAGGTCCCAACCGATACGACGACGTTCTGAATGTGACGTCGAGTGATTGCATTGAATCACCGAGCGCCGCTCGGCAAGGTAAGGCGGCTCGGGATGGAGGAACTGTCAGGGACAACACCGGGCTGTCCGTCGTCGTCGTCATTGGGGTGAATAGACCTAGCGGGAACTCTGCTCGTTCCGGACCTGGTGGGCGGGTAGAGGTTCAGTGGACCAAGGGCGCCTGGAGGGGGGGGAAATTGTACAAATTGAGTATAGGTTGAACAATTATCGCGTGCAACGTGAAAATGACATACCAAGGGACAGCGGCAAAAGCACCAGACATGCTCAAGGCAATGACAGCGAGAACGAGAGCAGAAGATTTGTGGAACATAGCGGCGAAGAAGAGTATTAAAAAGTTCACTGACGTTGAACTGGTTGGAGTTGTGAATGTAGTATGAGAACCTGAAGACCATAGATGCTCAGCGTTCATCCTTTTTATACGTACCACAACTGACATGGCTGTGTATCCCGCTACCGTGAATAGTCAGCAAGGGGGATGCTTGGACCGTGTATGCCGACCCCAAGAGAGCCTGTTGTACGTCTGCACCTTAGTACGGCCTCCTACGGCTTACTGACATTACTAATGACTGTATCGCCTTGCTGCCAGCTTTCAAACACACACAGCTTGTGTGTACTAGCCGGAACGGTGCTGAATGATGTCGTTGTGCGAGGGCGCGGGACGGTCATGGGGATTAGGTATCCGATACAGACTCTGGAACTTGAAGTTGAGTCGAGTCGCCGGAGTTTCCTGATCTAAACTTCGTCCTTACGAGATTACGAGAGAAGGTGAAGAACGTCGGGATTATTCCACAAATGCTCAAGTCAGCTCTGCTCCAAGTATGAAGTAGTATTTGTAAAGCCAGATTTTCCTTTGAGCTTCTTGAAGTTGGTTAAAAGTATATCTTGTGCTCTATACGAGAATAAAGTATATAGAACTATAGTTACGGTAAGAACGCACGTCTATTCTACAAATGTCCGACATACCCACCAACACTCATACAACCCGTTATCATACAACACAAACGAATGGCAAACCCACCACACTTCCCAATATTCCTCTCAAGCTGAGAGTAACCGGATCAGGCTAGCTACAACCAAACATAATCGCACAGGCATACTGCTGCGCCGGAGTCCGTCCCAGATCGTTCGCGTACAAGAGCGGATGAGATTCTTTTGACTTTAATCTGGACTTTGCAGCAAGCGTCTTGGACCGTGAAGTCGACCGAGGTCTGGGCTTGATTTCGACACATGCAGAGCTTCCCTTACTCGCGAGAGGCGTACTTCCACTCCTGTACCGGCTTCTCCTCCGATCAGAATCCAGGGCTCCTCCAAAATCGGTGACGTTTTTGACATCCTTCAAAATCTGGCGAGGCGGCGGGGAAGGGTAAGACTTGCTGAAAGACGAGGTAGTGACATTTTCAACAGGACCAAGCGGAATGTCTTCGAATGGAGCTTTGGATGATTCGGCACTAAGATGTCTTGTCTTGACGCGAGGACTGATACTAGATTTGATTTGAATTTCAGGTGTGTTTGTCTTCTTTGATCCAGAATAATTGCATGTATATGGTTCTTGAGTTCTTTTCGGGCTTGTGTATTCGAATGAACCGCCGACGGGACCCAACTTGGGGCTAACACCCGCCACAGCTTGGTCCGCGGAAAAGTACGGTATATTGTTGCGGTCAAAAGCCCAAGGAGCTGAAGTAGGGCTAGAGCCGTAATTGGTCGGTAGTGCTGAAAGTGGCGAAATTGGTGAACCGTGGTGAAAATGAGGGGTATGTGTAGGATATGTTACAGCGAGAGGTAGAGAAGTCAAATCAGGTGTTGTTGAAGAAGAGTGTGTGGATAAGGCGAAAGAGGTGTTGGAAGAATTATTGTTATCCAGTGAGAAGAATGAACGCTGTCCACTGCGGTAAGTCTCAATAAAGTCGAAAGTCGCAGGAGACGAAACATGCCTCATCTCTGGCTTGTCCCTTCTCACGTAGAAAATCCCATTGACTTGTGTCGCTTCCATTTAGGATACCCAATCCTTTCATTTGACGCTTGTTTGATATTTCCTGCGTACGTTCTGCTCGAGCCAAGTCAATGTCCTGCTGGTACGCCGCAGAGCGGTAACAGCTGTAGATAGCGTAGCATCCAACGCCGATAACACAAATAATGACAAGAGCGAGAGCGAGAATGGCCCATAGACTGTCTAGAGAGGAAGTAAAGTGTGGTCGTTCAGGACCTGGAGATGGCATAGAACTTAGAATGTATCGCGATAGTGAGAGTAGCGGAGAGAGTCGCGGGTGGGCGTTGGAGCGGGACCGCTCACGTGATCGCGTCCAAGATCTCCCACGGATGGTCACAAGTGTTTTCCCTCGAACTGTTACTCTGAGCTCAATCTGCCAATTTCATCTTAGTCTTTTGAATAATCTGTATAACAAGAAGATAAGCCGGAGACAACATGACCGGTGGAAGCACAGAAGTAGAAAGGGCACAAGATGTCCGAGGAAGGCTGCAACCGACCCGAAATCGCCACCACCGCTCTTCAAATCCCCTGAAGTTCTACGGTCACACTTAGTTTGTTACTAGGTGTACTCAGTCAAAAATTACGAACTTACGAGCATCAATAGGTCCGGATCAATAGTAATTGGGCAAGTATGAACCTCAATCTCTGCACCACTCGGCTGTTCATCAAGCGGATCGAGGTGTATTCAAGAATCCAGTCTTTCAGGTGACTGTGCCTTCCTCGTTCGCGTCCTTACGCTATTTAATTTCATCTCATCCTATTTGAAGGTATCTTGTCGTCATATGTCGACACTTCTCCTACTAATGACAGACGACAAAGCGTTCAAGTTACTTGAAGGAACGTTCACCTTCCAGCTGGCATCCATCAAGTTTTGCGTATTCGGTTTAGTGAAAGCCGTGTCTGTATTAAATACAGCGAACAATTGAGCGTTGACCGACCGACCGGTAACCTGTCATTGATTATTCTCTAAATCGTATACATTGGCTAAAGGTCGCTTTAAAGTCAATTACCTTTGTCTTCTCGTTTTCGCTCTTCAATCCCACAATGAGTGTCGAGAGAAAGCACGTCGTGTTCCATTCTTACCCTATCTGGAGTACGTAGACCCCCCTTAAAGTTTTCTTCAACGAAGAGTTGTGTTTTTCTGACTTCCCTTCCCCTCCTCAGGTCATAATAAGACAGCTATTGTCCTAGCAGTGCTCATTTTGGAATCGCGCCCCGACCTCATATTCACTGTGTTCACCGATAGCGCAGTCTACCCGAAATTCACGTATGAATTATCCCTCAAGCTTCGTCCGAGTCGATATGAGGCTATTGCGTCTCGTCTCAAGTTGAGTGAAGTAAAATGGCTACTGCATCATCGTGTGTGTTTAATTCAAATTTCACGCAGTGTGATAGATGTCTCCGGCAAACCGGCTGTTCCTCCGAGCATTTTTCACGACGTTAACCCGGCTCTCAAGGCTCTTTACTCTATGCAACCAGTGACCTGTAAATCCTCTGGAAAGACGTATAGCGGACTGCCCCGTCCAACCCTTGCTATTATTGATGTAAGTTTGACTTTGCTATTGACAACGCAAAGCTATCGCTGACATATCTTACTTATCCCAGCCATTTGCGTCGTCAGCGATTGAAACCATTCGTGAAGTCTCGAGAGCGCCCGTCGTTGCTTGGATGCCAACGTCAGGAGGCGAAGTGATGAGTGTACTAGGTCCGAAGCATCTTGGTGGCGCTACTGACCCTGAGCTTGAAACCGCCGCTGGTCTGATCAAGGCGAAGGAGGGTTTGGCGACCTTTACCCGGAAAGTAAGTATGGTTTTTATAGTAATTTAAGAGGTTCATATTCTCATCTGTGTTTTTTCCTTTCTTTCAGTCGGTTTATTCAAACGAAGGTAAAGTTGTTGAAGTCCCCGGATTACCGCCCATGTATGACTACGAATTCATGCCTCAAGACGTACGTGAATAGCCCGGATTTGACATGTAGCCTCAGTTATTCAGTATTCCACAGATTCCTTTTCCGCCAAATAACTTGGCAAGGAGCGGCCAGATCTACCTCCGTGACACCGATGGGGTGATCTGTATATCTTCTTCAGCATTTGAGAAAGAGACCATAGATGCAGCGAAGAAGTGGTATGAATCTATGGGGAAGACATTCTACGCCCTGGGACCGCTATATCTTCCATATGTACGACCAACAGAAATGAATGATTCCGAGCTGGAGGTTACATCGTTCCTTGACCATATTCAAACTCGCTTTGGAAAGAAAACCTTGTTCTATGTAAGTGTTGAAGACTATATGGCAGCCTAATTCTATGAGACTGAACGCGTAGTATGTAGATATCGTTTGGAACTCTTTTCTGGCCCTTACAACCAGAGAAGCTTTGGGCGTTAATCGAGGAACTCATCGCAAATCGAATTCCGTTCATTCTATCTCTTGCTTCAATGTTCGCCCATTTGCCGGAAGAACGGAAGAAGATGATATCAGACAGTGGAATCGGGATGACATGTCAATGGGCCCCTCAGGAACTTATTCTCTCTCATCCTGCCATTGGGTGGTTCGTCACTCATGGGGGGTGGAACAGCATGCAAGAAGCATTACTTGCTCGCGTTCCTCTGTACGTATTTCCTGCGCACTGTGTAGTACGATTGGTGTTGAACGATAGACGTAGGATATTGTGGCCTTTCATGGGTGATCAGCCGTTCAATGCTGCTCGGATGTCTCTATCGCATCAAGCTGGTTTCGAATTGATCGAGGTACGCACAGGAGGTATTGCACGGGTTCCGTACCGGTGCAGAGGTGGCCCTTTGAAGCCGACGTTCACAGTCGAAGCTACGAGAGAAGAGGTGCGGTCGCTTTTGACTCGAATTTGTGGTGATGAAGGACAGCAGGTGAGGGAAAGATATGAGGTTGTTTGTGAGAGAATGGCACAGGCTTGGGAAGACGGCAGTGAGTCTAAGCGGGATTTTGAGGCGTTTTTAGAGACATACGTTGGGTAGCGATATTATGTAACGTCCGGGTCTATAGCGTTACGCAAAAGTAAGACACGGATTACATTCTCAATAGAATGAACATAGAGTCTCGAACTATGCTGTACTACTTACAGTGGTACGGATGGATGAATGAATATTAGGCGCGGGGCAAGAGGGAGGTCAGGGACCGTTCACGTGAATATAAGTACCCGGACCGGACCGGCGTTTCAAAACTTTTGAACGAGTTCAAATCTCCACCAGCGTGGTCGAATTTGACATGGAATCCTGGGCTCCTTGACTTCCTGGAAGTTCTCAAATCGCGGGGCTACCATCTGTGCCACCAAAATTTCTCTAACATGGATATTTCATTGTTCCACGAAGCACAGTCTGAGGTTGCGGTTTGCGACTTAGCTTTGCCCTTCGTTGGCTTGGAGTGGTATGTCGACGATTTAATTTAGGCCACATTAATAGCTTTGTCCTAGCTTTGTCTCAAGAAACACGGAGATGCAAGCACAAGATAACAAAACGAATGCTTCGGCCACAGTTCATTAAATGCATATATAAAGCGGAAGAGTATTTGGAGGAAAGATCATTGGTGGTCTTACTCCTTTTCCGCATAGGTTCTTCATGTCTCGATCCCAGCACGTACCGTCGCGAGAATTTTCACTTCCTGTTCAGTCAATGCATCTTCCGAACCTCGCAACTCCCAATGTTGGACCTCCCTCATCAAGTCATAGCGTTTTACCGAATGTACGATCGCTTCATCCCTCATCTGGACATAATTTTGAATCCGTACCGATTATAACTCCTCGAGCGCCTCCACACCGTCGAGGAACCGATAATTATAAAAGACCACTTGGAACTCTTGTCGCCGTTGTGCTGCGAGCAAAACATCTACCAGACAGACATGTCTGCTCTAAACAAAACGTCTATACAAGAGTCTTTTTTATTGACTGTATTAAACAGACATCTATCGCAGTTCGTGGAGGACAGCGTCCGTATTGGGATGAAGAACTTCGCTTTCCTGTATTTGGTGATGGGTCAGTCAGCGCGAGTTCCCGTCATACGATACAGATTAGTGTTTGGGAGGATGGACGGGGGAAGGATCTGCTTGTTGGTAGAGGCGCCATGGACGTTTCCACTGCTCTCAGAAATGGGGAATACGACGGTGAGTAGAGCTCAGATAGAGTATCGAGTTCTGTAGGTCATGTCACCATCTTATGATCTCTTCTAGCATGGATCCCCTTATATCGAGATGGTCATCAGAGGGGTGAAATCTACATTGAACTCACATACTTCAAGTCCCGTCCTTGTCCGGTCACTCAGGCTATGGTAGAGCCTCCTCGTCACTCAGCGATGTCGAACGTTAAGACGTACCGTCCTATCTCAAGCGAAGCACGACTCAGTCAGGGTAGCATGACTCCTCCATCGCCGGGGCTACAAAACCCAATCTTTTCACATACCTCAGTGCAAGCTGCTTCTCGACCTCCGCATGCTTCAATGGTCGATCGTCATACACCACACGGTCATTCGCCGACAGACCATCGCAGCTTCCAACTTGGCCACGCCGTTGGGTCGTACTCGTATCCTGGTCTACTACAGCAACCAAGTTCTATGCTTCCTCTTCCCAATCTTTACGCTTCTACTGAAGGCCCAGTTATAATTCCTGTGACCATGCCGGAGACAGCAATACCGGGAACATTCCAACAGGAACCTCGTCAGTACTATTACTGAAATCGCATGGCAGGACATCTGGCTGTAGAGAAGAAAACATCTCACGAAAGCTAAAAGGATAGACTGAGTGAGATTTGGTTTTAAAATCACTGTACATAGTTAGGCGCAAAAGTTCACTGATTTCTGGGTCTACGGTTTTGGCTGTTACATTGTATATAAATGAAATCAAATTGTCTTTGAGGTGGAAAGTTCAAGCTTATCTTGTTCTCTTCGGAGTGCAACGGCGCGTTGCTAACGGTTGAGCGCTGATATAGATTCTAATACTTACTCTTACTCTAGTACTTGCTTGATATCGTGGAAGTTCAAGCTCTTGGCTCATGGCCATCATCCGTACGACTTATAACGAGTACCTATACCGTTAGTTTTGTTATTTGAAAACGTCACTTGCTTTTCTTCTGAAAACACCACTACTGACCAGGCTTCCTCGCAACACACGTGATGCCATATCTCCGCCACCGCATTTGGCAAGTCATCATATCCTGTTCCTTTGTTCGCCTTTGTTCAGCATTGCACAGACTTGAGGCTCGACTACTCGCCAAAAAAATGTCCTCAGAGGCACCAGACGATATTCCTATCCAATTTATTCACGTTACTGTACCTACTCCAAACCCATGGTTCGAGTCGAACGCGCCTTCAAAGCGGGAGCTAAAACAGAACCGCCCGATTTTTCAGAGGTTTTGTGGTTATTGTGACAAATCGAACAGCGGGACAGAAGAGAAAGCCAAGCTCTTGAGATGCGGGAAGGTGACTTGAACTCAGCCTATATTATCTAAAAACTGGTCCTAATGATGTGTTCTGTCAGTGTAAAGCAGTTTGGTATTGTTCGAGGGAGGTACGCTTTTTGATCTTTCAGCGCAAGTACCAGAGCTGATAAGCTCCTCGCCCAGTGTCAGAAACAGCATTGGTGAGGCTTACCCATCGCCGAGACTAATGAGCTACTGACGATCGCCCTAAACTAGGCCGGACCACAAGAATTCGTGTCGACACGTCGATGAGTCAGGCATACAGCGTATGGTCCAATTATTCTGGGCCAACTCTTTTCTCCGAGGCTTTCTCGAGGTCTACTGCATCCTTGAGTTTGATTTTCTCAACTCACCTCCAACCGCCGAACGACCTTACCTGATCCGAATAGACGTAGGAGTCGAACCTACAGACATAACGGTCTTTATGTCTATGTTCCACTCCCAAGAACAGCTTGAGCTTCCCGTCCCTGGAATGCTTCAACTCAATGCAGTCACCAAGTCCGATGAATATACCAATACTTACTGGTCTAGAGAGCGGCGTCCGGGCTCGAGATGGACTACCGAGGACATTGACGATGCGGGGCGTTCAAAAACAGATCTCCCAGCAATTTTCATGGAGTTTGTCCTGCACGGAGAAGTTGAGAGTTCGTTGACGATAGTCGCAGCTATTACACCAGAGGCTATGGATGTTGCTCGTAAAAGATCCCCGTTTAGGAAGAAATCTGCTATCAGAGGAACGTACGAAAAACCCATGACGAAGGAAAATGTCATTGAGTAGGCATACAACCTCTTTATCTAACGCGAACTTACTTAGCCTGTTGGGTTCAGGTTCATGAACGGCTACATACGAGGTGATAAAAACAATCAGTTATTGCTTCGGTTCAACATGACAGAACTTGACATCGAGATCATTCGGGCCGCTGGGAGACGCGAAGTAGCTTATTCGAGAGCCGTCGAACCTTTGTTGGCCAAGATAAAACGAGATGAGATTTACACACCTGTTTCGATAGCAGTGGGCTGAGCTCCAGCTATACACATTATGAAAGTCTTTTCCCTTGTTTTTTCACGCGAATCCTGATGGGAGTCATTGTTCAGAGTGGTTGAATCGATTCAGAATCCCAAGGCTGCAGTAAGAGGATTAAGAGTTTCACTGTTTCTGACCTGTCTGCCTCACCTCACATGTGCCAACTGACCGACCGGTCTTTCCAAATAGTCGCTGAACTTGGGGGAAGCGGTTGTAGTAGCGAGTGAGTTGGAAGAAAAGGAATCGACCTTCACTAATGCTGACGCTTTCCTCAGAGATGGTGGTAAACAGTCAAACTACAGAGCCGAGCTGCCGAGGCGTGTGATTCACCAACATACGAAAGCGGACGACTGTGGGTCCAGTTGTGGGTCCTTGTGGGTCCAACTACAATTGTGAATTACTCTTCTAGAAACTGCGCTTCCTAAGCACGAACTTACACACTCTTTGACTTGAGCCCAAGCAATTACGAGTGTTTGTGAATAGAAATTTTTCTCGTTTGCCTCTACATACATAATCCACCTTACAAACGACGCCGGACCAACACCCAACATCCATTCCCACTCCGTATACCATACTACCCCTCAGGCTATCCCTATACGGGCAAAGTCATACCCAAATTCTCCGGCACAGCCAAAGTCTCGTCCGCCTGGCTCCTCAAATGACCACCGAACCCTACAACACCATTCTTAGCCCGGAATGCGGCAATACGAGCTTCGACCTCTGGACGGAAGTTCTTCATGAGACCCTGAATGGGCCAAGCGGCTGCGTCACCGAGAGCGCAGATGGTTCGTCCTTCGACTTGTTTACTGTATGAGAAAGGAACCAGGAACGTCAATGATATCTTAGCAGCGGGTGCTGCAGAAGTTTAGCTCACGTTAGTTCGAGTAGCATATCAATTTCACGAGCATGAGCGCGGCCGGTGACCATACGGTCCATCATGTTCATCATCCAGGTAGTACCTTCTCTACAAGGAGTGCACTGCCCGCAAGATTCGTGTTTGTAAAACTGCAGAGGATGATGAGCAAAGCGTAACAAGATTGAACAACATCAACGCGCACATGAGAGAACCGAGCAATAGCAGCGACAATGTCAGTGCTTTTATTCATGACGATAACAGCACCCGTGCCCAAGCCACTGCCAGCATCCTTGAGCGAGTCGTAGTCCATCAGCACTTCACCACTCTTCTGCTGATTTAACACCGGGACAGAGCAACCTCCAGGGATAATTCCAAGTAGATTGTCCCAGCCGCCTTGAACACCACCACAGTGCTTTTCTATCAACTCCTTGAGAGGGATGGACATCTCCTCCTCAACGACACAAGGGTTATTGACGTGTCCAGAAATGCAGAAAAGCTTAGTGCCCTGGTTACGCTCACGTCCAAAGCCAGCGAACCAAGAGCTGCCACGACGACAGATGGTTGGTGCGACAGCGACGGTCTCAACGTTGGCCACGGTGGATGGGCAACCGAAGAGACCGACGTCGGCGGGGAAGGGAGGCTTGAGACGAGGTTTGCCTTGCTTTCCCTCAAGACTTTCAATCAACGCTGTCTCCTCTCCACAAATGTAGGCTCCAGCACCTCGGTGAAGATAAACGTCGAAAGGATAACCGCTTCCGCATGCGTTCGGGCCCAGTAGACCGTTAGCGTAGGCTTCATTGATGGCTTGCTGGACATGAGACGCTTCCTGGTAGAATTCACCACGAATGTAGATGTATGCCGCGTTGGCATTCATTCCGCGACCAGCAACAAGACATCCTTCAACGAGCTTGTGAGGGTCGCCACGCATGATTTCACGGTCCTTGCAGGTACCGGGTTCTCCTTCATCTGCATTGACGACAAGGTATCGCGGTCTGGCGAAAAGATTTTGAATAAATCGTTTGCGAAAATAAGCAGGGTAGACCGACTCACCGCTTGTCATCTTGCCAGTTGGGCTTGTTCATAAAACTCCACTTGAGACCTGAGGGGAAGCCGGCTCCACCGCGACCTCGTAGACCGGAATCCTTAATCGTTTGGATAATCCACGCATCTCCCTTGAGAAGAATATCCTTCGTCCGATGCCAGTCGCCTCGAGACTGTTTTCGGCTCGTCAGAATCCGCTCAGATATAATTTCAGAGAATGCACGCACCTTTGCACCTTTCAAGCCGTGATCATGCCGACAGTAGGCATTAGAGAATATACGGTCCTGATCCTTCAACCCGCCATATCGACGAACAGGCGGGGCCGCCACC
>JH814837.1:165376-182666 GCA_000296255.1 Omphalotus olearius VT 653.13
TGTACTTTTGCGCGCAGAGGACGTGGAAGTCCTGGAACAAACATGATGGTATTATCAGCAACATATTGTGAGGGCAAAGCCCGTAAAGATATACCTCGAGATGATATCCGCAACATTGCAGGCGACGACAACGACAATTATGCCTGACGTGAGGGAGCAGCCCGGAAATCTTACCATCGTGACAGCGTGACAGAGCACGGACCATCATCGTTGGTCACACGTGCGGCCACCAATCAGAGTGCTCAAATTTCAGGCGCGTGCGCCGACCTACGCTTGCTGCTTGGTGCGCTTGCTATCGTCTGTCCTGCTTTTCGATGTCGGTTTTGGGTTACAATGTCCCCAATGCTTGTAACTGGTACTACTGTCTGTCTGGCTCGCTTCATGTGGACGGATGGACACAAGATGGACGGCTGTGATGGCAGGCATTGCCTCAAGTATACTTCGAATATTAGAACCTTCTCTGCTCCGTGGCGTCAGCACCGCTTGGCCCAATAGGTGGGCCTTCTTCCTTCACACCTTCTCAGTTTACGATTATGAACGCTGAATTGGATCCAAGTGGTCGGAATCCCACTCGAACAGACCTAGAGTCAAATCATACAGCATTTCAACCCCAGAATGGTAGGCCACATCGTGCTTCGGAGCGCTTAATGACATGATCACTGATAGTGTTTGTAGACTCTGGACGAGGGGGCAACCGAAGGGAGTCGGATTTCTCTGAGGCAGCGGAGGCAAAGCTGTGGAGTATATACAATGCCGAAGCGGAAAAGCATGACAAGAATTTGGCACAGAACTGGAGAGGTGATATGAACGCGATCTTAATCTTCGTATGTCGTTTACATTGGCTTGAAATTTTCTACGACATATTGATGCATCTTATCACACAGGCTGGTTTATTCTCCGCAAGCTTGACTGCGTTCATCATTGAAAGCTACCAATATCTACAACCAGATCCTCAGGATACAACTGTCGCTATTCTACAACAGATGTCGAACCAACTCGCATCCATAGCCAACGCATCTAGTATCAATACTGCCATGCCTTTCGACGCGTCCAGCCAGATAACCTTCGAACCTCCAACGTCAATACTCCTGTGCAATGCATTTTGGTTCCTAAGTTTAGGTTTTAGTCTCATAAGTGCTTTGGGTGCTACGTTGGTAGATCAATGGGTCAGACGCTACCTGCAAGCCACGCAACGTCGAACAGCCCCCGCCTCTCGCGCTCGCGTGAGAGCATACCTATTTCATGGCCTACAGCATTTCCAGATGGACGCAATCGTAGAAACTATTCCTATGCTCCTTCACATATCACTCCTGTTCTTCTTCGCAGGTCTGTTCGCTTTCATATCGCCTCTGAACCGTGTCATTGGAGCAATATGTCTTGTGATATTGGTTAGTGGGGTGTTGCTCTACGTCGCGTGCACCGTGCTACCTCTTTTTCAGTACACGTGCCCATTCCAAACACCTCTATCGAATTACCTTTGGGGAATGTTTAGAAACCCTCTCCGCTTGCGGTGGTCTCGGTCTACAGTACCCGAAAAGACTCACAGTCTTACCGAGTGGAAAGAGTTACTGGCCGTACAGGATAGAGGATCAAGAGCTAAGCAAGATGTCCAGTCATTGGGGTGGCTAGTCCGGTCATTAGCGGATGACGAGCAAATCGAGCTATTAGCAGAGGCATTGCCGCCCTTATCTCATGGTTCGAAGAGTTGGAAAGCTCTCTTCCCAGATATACTCGCTAGTCCTGATGGCTTCGAGATTGGAAAGGCTCTAGTCCGCTTGCTTCAATCTTGTTTGGATGAGAGCGTCGGATATGCAAAGCAGCAGGGCCGTTTTCGCATCTGCCTATCCGCAGTTTACTGGCTTACTGTGCTTCCGTTTTCCGACAAGCTCTACGCTGAAGGAACAAACAGCAGATATTGGCTTGACGCATGCTCAGCTGAGATAATCGCTGTATTATCCGATCCTAATTCCAATGAATCTCATACCCTTCAAATCGAGGACTACCTCTCGTGCGCTTATGTCTCGGTACTCTCCAAATCACTTCTGGACGCGCAGATCAATATCATGCTGCTGAAGGAACAGATATCTCCAGATCCGAAGCGTAAACCGGATCTAGCGACCTTTCAACGATTAGCCAATTACCCTTTGTTCTGGTCTGAAAAGCTGCCACGACTTTCGTATTTTAGGCCCAGCAATTGGCTTCTCAAGTTCCATTTTCATTCCTACGTCAGGTTGAAGACTATTTCCCTCAATCCGCTCAACAGGCTTGATAGAAATCCTAGTGACCTTGGTCGCCTTTTGAACGAACTAGAGACCTCTATCTCCCAGAATCAGTTCGTGATTTTCCTTGAGTATTTGCGGAACGCACTTGTTTCCCTGATGGTCCCAGGCGTTGACCCTACTGTCACGCCTTATGAATTCGATAGGACTGTGTCGATGTTATGGAACAACCTGAATCGTGACGCGCAAGAGAAACTCGACATTCCTACCTGCATGCTCCTCGTCGACAAGGTTTATAAGCACCATGTTACCAAAGGTGAACATATGGGACTCTGGCGGTGGAGGCTGAAGTACGACGATAAACTTCAGTATGATGCTGTGTATATGGATCTTTCGAGAATACGTGCTCGTCCTGTACCGCCGGAACTCAGCCAGGATTACCTAGACGCTATCGATTTCGTGATGGAATGTGTCTGGAGATTGTCGGAAGCTGGCCAGCTTCTCAATGTTGAGTATGATTGTGGAGATGGAAAGTGAAGAATACTCTCGTAGGCAGTCGCCATTCTCATGTAACTTAGTTTCTACACAATAATAAATTTTTGGGGGGGTTCCAGTTAGTAGTCACGTGGAATGTGGCGTCAATTGCCAAAGCAAACGATCGCGTTTTTCTTTCTGCTTTTTCTATGTCGTTCTGCAGGATCTCAGCAAACGTTGTATGACTTTCTTAGTGACCCAACTGGCCTTGTTCCTAACATAAACCAATGTTTGACAAAAGCTACAAACCTACCACAACCTAGGCCTGATCCGTTGAACTTACAAACATGTTTGAACGTGAACAATCCTGATAAGTGAGGCTGTGGGTTTAATTCTTTCTCATACTAACGAGGCTTCCAACAGGGAAGTTTTCGGTGTCAGTACATAAAAACGTTTTGATACTTGAATGATGATGGTTGTTCACATGGCTCCAACGAATTCTCCAATGAACTTATTCTATCACTGTAGCCTTCGAAAAGATAGAAGATTGACTTTCAGGCGCCAGGACAAAGTAGATTTGAAGATAGATGCTTTGGGGTGGGTATTCAATACTATCTTTCTTTATTTGATGGGTTATACCTATGTATCTATAGCTCTTATCAACCGTATCAACGGAAAGAATCCAACTAAAAGCACGGACAAGCCCGGATGTATCTATCTCGTTCTCAGGGTTTCAATGTTTTCGCTTATACTGGCTGACTGCACAGCATCTGAAATAGCTTGATGTTTTGCTTGATGTCGTGCCGTGACGTTGTTCTGGCTCTGGTACAGAGGTACTTATACCCTGGTATAATTCAACGGAGTGCCACGCGAAGCATTTTCCCCCCGCAGAGCATCAAGAAACGAAAGAAAATAGGTACTACAGATAGTGAGTCCCATCCCATCTTCCATTACCACCGCTCAAGCGATGCATACTTACTGTTACGCCGTTTTTATAAGACTTGGGGCGTTGACCTTGGTTCCGCTGCTGCCACATTGATATATTTCTGTATCAAGGCCAGCATGGGCTCGACACCTGACGCTGATCTACTCTACCTGATCGCTCGTGGCATCATCCGTGATTATATCCCAACTATTGCTGAGGCAATCTCCTACGGTATAATTTCTCTCTCAATTATGCCTGCCTCATCTGACAAGTTCTCGTTGAATCAGGGATGTACTGTGTTCTACTTGGTGTTGCGATACGCAGTTTATTGTGCGTTGGCCAAATCGTCGTTTCGCATCTCTCTCGTGTACTAACGAAACCTTGCTTTCTCCGGGTTCAACATTCAATGTTCCAATGTTCATGACCGATGTTTAGTCAAGTCAAAAACCATGCCAAATTTTTCTGGGGAATGCTATTCGTTCTTCTTCTCATGTTCGCGACTTCCACTGCACTTCTTGCTCTCGATATATCTTGGGTTATAGCCGCCACTGTCGATATTTTCGAGCGCAAGCTGAATGACCCACTGACTGATAAGTTTACGGCATTCAACGCGGGCTATAACTCTGTTTATGTGTTTTGGGCATCGGCACTTGATAATATTCAGGCAAGTTACTATATGAAATTGTTGGTGGTATTGCTACTTGAAGAAATGTTTCTCAAGGTTGCGTTAGGCGATTCAGTTGTACTTTGGAGGGCCGGGATGATTTTCCACGATCAACGTTGGATAATGATATTTCCAACTCTGGCTTGGTTAGGGTCGCTTGGTATGTGTCCGTATGCTCCAACTGTACGGCAGACGATCTTCATGACGCATTAGGCTGTTCTATTGCATTCATCGCAATCGGAAAAGGATCCTACCCTGACCTTGATTTCGCGCTTTCCGGAATTCAGACCAACCTGAATCTCATCTCGAATTGTCTGACTTTAGTTGTCAACTTCTATGTCGTGGTTGCAGTTGCGATAAAAGCATGGTCAGTCTTAATTGCTCGAATTCGTAGGATTACTCAAGGCTTTGTACTGGGTCAGGCAATACAAGATTATAGCGCCGACCATGGGTACGACTTCATATACGAAAGTACTGAAAGTGCTGCTACTCCTCGTTGAGACGGGATCGATATATCTTGTTTTACTTGTAAGTTATTCAATGTCCTGTGGATGGAGGATATACCGGAAGCCTAACATATTCTATCTCAAACGGGAAGATTTTCCGCATTGCAACTGCTACAGAGTCCAGTTGGGCGACTACAGAACCCTCGTACATTGCTGTTGAAACGATTGTTTACATGAGCAATCAGCTTGTAGTAAGTATTATTATACTTTTTTTTTTTTTGCACTGCAATTCTCGCAAGCTGATGCGACTGGGTCAGGGAATATACCCCACGGTGATAATTATCATCCTCAATTACTCTGTCTGGAATTCCGCCCCAAGCACGCTCGGGGATGTTAGCAGCCTCAAGTTCCAACGCAATGCACGTAATACTTCAACTGCTGGAGAGGGAACCCATATTCGATCGATCAGTTTCGCAGATAGATCTAGACAAGAAAATGTTCTGGAACAGAACCCTCCTGTGAAAGCTATCGTCGGAGAGGGGGAAGATATGCTTGTGGTGCGTGTAGAGTAGATTCGTTAATACTGTTCTCTCTGAGTCTCTATGTATGTGGTATCGTAATTTATAACTTTCATGAATTTTCCATAGTGGCATACCTTGGGAAAAAAATACCGTCACCTGTGCGATTCGAACACACGCGGGCAAAGCCCAACCGCTCACATAAGCTAATAGCAGGCGATCCCGTTAACCACTCCGGCAAAGTGACCTTGAAAATCTGATCAACAAAGATGAATATATACAGTGATTTGCAAATACCTACTGCCTGCTGGTACCTCTACCTACTACCTCCTGTTATTTCTCTCTTATTACAGACCCTTTCTCATCCGCCGCATATGTTACATCAGATTCCAGATCCTTACTACCATTAAGCCTCCCTTCGACAAACTCCGATGAGACATCGTTGAAGGTTCCGTATACATCGTCTTCATCAACAATGCCCAAACCTTCCACGGTCCAGATTTTGCAGAGCACAAAGTAGGTAAACCCCGAGACGAAGAAACCTTTCAGGGAGAGTCAGATCATGGAACCGAGTAGGAGAGTGGAAGCAGACCGAAAAGCCATGCAAGATCGTATGTATGTGTCCATCCTGCGGATATGGTTTTACTCTGAACAGCGACAATGAACCCGGGCATGAGAGGCCACACGCCTATAATCCAAGCTACGATTGCTCGTATGTTGAACCCATAGGTGTACCTGGAGGAAAAACTTAACTTTTAGCTTTAGTGTATGGACACTGGTCGGATTTTTTGCTCACCAGTATATAGACTCCTTGGACGGGTTGTATAAATGGCTTAGACGTATTTTTCGGTTTCGAACCAAAACGTAGTCGGATACCATTAGACCTGTGGCGGGTCCAAGGAAGACCGAGAAGGAGCTATAAGTAGAGTTAGATGAATGTCTGAAAAAGCTTATCGACTCTTTGAGCGCACCTCAATACGGTAATGAATGTATTAGCCGTCTATGTGCACGTCAATACTTACTCCCCAGGAATTTTATAGATCAGAACCGCACATTTAGCAATTGCCATGGATTGATAGCTAGGCCGAGTATAGCTGTAATATAAGCACCCTGAATATTCAATCGAATGCGTAAGTCCTTGAGTGGTACAATTACAAGACCTACCCGAATAATATTGAGGTAGCGAGGGAAAAGTCCAGAAAGGTCAATACCGCCCGAAATTGCGTTCCCTGAGACATTGATACCCCATTGCGAGATTACAAAAGCGCACCCTGGTAAAGTTCGTCACTCAGCATGGGTCGGAAAGAGCAAGCGATATACACACCAGCAAAGAAGGTTGCGGCCCTCGCGCTGTTACTACTGTGAGTTTGGATAGCGATTAGAAGGTTGTAAGGTTCCCATAACTTGTATAGTGGCAAGTTTAGTACATCGCTGGTGGAGATGGATGAAGACTTACCAAATCTTCGTCGGGGTAGAAACCAGCGGCACAGGAAGTGCAGATGATGCCGATGAATGCAGCTGCCGGTGCATATTGTAACTCAGCACACTCTAGAGGCACATAGACACTTACTTATGATCGACATGACGGGAACACAAATGATTTGTGAAATAAACTGGTCACCTGATTTACGAGCGAATCTAGAGTAGTCTAAAGTGACATGCAGATTACTAGTATTAGAGCCAGGAGAGGGAATCGTATACCGTAACACGTACCGCTCTGATTAAGAATGCCAGCGGAGATACTACCGATATTCGTAGTGATACCCAAGATCATCGTCCAACCTAACGCACTTCCCTTCGGAACAGAAGTGACGCCGAGGACACCGGAAGGATCATTCAGTAGCGGTCCTCCACCGCGCTCTTTCGCTAGGGCCCAGATAAACATTGCAAACGCAGTAATCATGATACTGTACGCGATAATGGCAGCAAAAAAAAAATGATAAGTATGGAACTTTGAATCCACATATCTCCATGAACTGACCTGAAAGAGGCATATCGGAAGGGAACCTTGTAATACTCCGGTGGAACAGCAAGAAGAGGGAGTGAGATCACCCAGAATATGATCACTGCGATTAGATCGTTCGTCCTACATAAAAGGTCATAAGTAACTCGATCACATAGTGAAATCACGATGTGGACTCACTCCATAGCAGCACTAGCAGGAAGTGTGTTTTCCATTCTCAAAAACTGAGGCCAGATAGCTGCAATGACTACCTTGACTGATTGACCTCCGAACCACGTTTGAGCCTGTGAGCAAGCGCAAACGCCGAATTCAGTAAGATGGCCAAGCAATACATGAGATACGGCGGAGTTTTGCTACTACTTACACCGTACCATACGATTGAGAGCAGGATACGCATAAGAAGCGGGAAAAACTAGATCGATAAGCAATAAGTACGGTAGGGGTGGCGATCGGACTAACAGGGTGGAAAGTGACCGGTGACCACTCACGCTGCCATACATTCCCCAGACGTAGCGGCTGGAGGGAGGAGATAAGAAGGCCATATGAACAGGTGATTCCGACGACATAGGACAGACGACATGAGCCGTAATTCGATGAGCTCAACTCACTTGATAATGGGAAAACCTATCACATACATATTTGAATCTCCACAGATAGACGGTAGAACGCCGTAGTAGTAATGCTCACCAATATGCCATTCACCACCAGGAAGGCCATTGAACGCTACTGCGAAACCAACGATGATCTCTGCAATGATCTACATAGAAAATCCCAAACAACGAGGAGATTATATGCATTTATGCGCAACGTGAGCGGAACAAGATACTTACGACAGTAAGCATAGCTTGCCACACATTAAGACCCAAAGCAAGCAACGAGCTAGCTGTTGTCCATCCCGAGATGTTAACGCCAGTTACAAGCCAAAATCCTACGAAACTCCATGGACCCCAGGTACGTCGAGAAGGCGGTAGGGGAACAATATCGCGGTTGATCTATAAGATATATCATTGTCAGAGAAGAGCAAATTGCAAGCAACCGGGAGGGCGACCGACCCAAGGTGTCAACTCAAAAACCGCATCTTCTCGATGTGGGACCTCCAATTTCTTTAAAATCCTTCAGTAAGCACCAAATAGAGCACTGTCAGAATCTCATACGCATATGTGAAAGTCGCCTACGCACCTTTGTATCGTAGAAGTCGCTTCAGCCATTACAACGGTTATTGACAGAGATGCTAGTCAAACGAAGAGGACCAGAAGCAGAATTTAAATGAATAAGAGCTATTGTACTTGGCCAGGGCAAGACAAGACCGTAGACCGTAGATAACTTACCTCCGAGAGATAAGCACGCTTTTGATTTTACTCTACATCCTCTGGTTGTTTTCCCAGGGCGGCATTGTCAAACTCCGTTCATTCGGCCATAAGAAGTACCTAGAAAAATCATTTCGTGAGCCAAGATTCAATGAACATTGAGTACTGTCACTGGGGTTCTTTAGTAGTACATACGATTCAATAAATGGTATGAAAAAGAATAAGAGTTGTGAGCTCCCTGGCTGGGAGTCGAACCCAGCTTTCGCGCGCACACCCTAGTCTCATGACAGGCGCGTGTACTAACCGATATACTACCAGGGATATGTTAACCACGTATCTCTACTGCTATCACCAGCCGACGAGTATTTGCCTTGGAAATATTCATGCAGAAAGTACACTGGTAACAACGAATATCCGAATTCATTACCCCGTCACTCGCAGTATCTCCGCTCACCAAAATCTCCCAGTCCAGGAATGATATATGCCTTCTCATTCAACCCCTGGTCGATCCATCCTGTAATGACTTTCAGATGCGGATACTTCCCACAGAACGTTTTGAGGCCTTCAGGAGAGGCGATCTAAATAAGAGAGGCGATGAATTGAAATGATGATGAGGGAAGAGTCTTGAGCTGAGACGTACGAGATTGATGAAAATGATTCGTTCCTCTGGGACACCGTGTTGGATCAGAACTTCGACGGCTTTCATTGCTGAGCCGCCCGTGGCTATACGAGTGAAATTGAATTAGCTCTTATGCTGATCCACCGGCTCTATGAAGTGGAGAGCGTACCGAGCATAGGATCGAGCAGCAGGACATAACGAGAGGCGATATCCTGTGGAAACTTGGAGTAAAACAATTTCGGTAGCGCAGTTTCCTCGTCCTGTAATTGGAAGACAACAGATGAGGGGTACGATGGATTAACGGATGTAGAGACACGCACACGTTGAATTAGAATTTTCCCGATACGCACGCTCCGACAAACTTCTCGTAGACCAGCTTCCATTGCCTGCATCGTAGATTGTCTCTCTCTACGCAAGGAATTTGTAAAAGGAGGTAGCATGACACACCTCGCCTGCACGTAAAATCGATACACCACATATCTTCCCTTCGAATCCTACACCGTCATATGTAGCGCCCTACAAACGAGACATCAGTATAAACATACGACCACCGCCAATTCATCTACAATTGGCTTCGAACCTGACTACTTACCGTAGGAGTAACGACGCTCTTTTTCAATACAGGCAGATGATTCAGCCCCTCCTCCACTAAAAGTCGTATAATTCGATCCGAATAGAACAAAAAGTCACCACGAGAAGTGTTCTTGTCTCGGATGATAGTAAAAAGCGCTTCGAGCTGGGCTGTTTGAGGTAGAGTGAAGACCGACGCTGGAAGACACGAGTCGGCCGGCACGGTGCCAGATGTGTCTCGTACGAAAGCATTCGATTGAAGAGATGGCTGAGGTGGGGGAACAGGCGGATGAGACGTGGCTGTAGAGGACATTGTTGAACTTTACAGAGTCGTCAATTGCGTTTATCTTCTAAGTAGTCGAAGTTTTTTTATCAGATGGTGGCACGCGAGTCGCCAAGCGTACCAGTGAAGCACTGCAAGTTGGAAGGCCGTGTATTTAGCCTCGAAACTGAAGGTTTTCGGGTTCAAAGAATGGAATAGAGCTCTTTATTGGTTAGATATTCCAATAGACCTTGGCTTCAACAGTGATATAGTAGAAGAAACAATCCACTGTGACTCAGGGGTTGCGTCGACGAGTACTGGGACGAGGCACGTGCACTTCTGGAACTGGTTCCAGCTCAATCCAGGCTCAGAATGACTTCGTTCATCTTCTGAATATATATTTTTATATTGCAGTGAACCTTCGCAAATTCTCGAAACGTAACTGTACATTGCGTGCTTGACCTGCAGCTTGCTCGAATGTCAGTTTATTCTGGAGCAGAAACGAAAGTTCGTGTCTCTTTTCAATTCTCATACAACCGTCCTATTCCATTCTGATGGCCTGTGCAATTAGCCTGAGGCCGTCATCATGAATCATGGACGACCCATAATGATTTCTGATATCGTGCTTCCAGTCTCGGATAGGACCTGCACGGCATTATCAGTCGGGCATCAGTAGAGGGTGAGTGAGTACTTGCTTGTTGTCTTCCCATTCCGCTCTAATTCAGCCACTATCTGAGGTATCATTCGCGGTACTGATTATCAACTACAGATCAAAGGACCATTTACAGCCTCACCAGGAGTGGCTTTCTGTTCCGTCTTGTACCGGAGTCCTCGAGGAATTGACTGATGGATGAGAAGCAACACAATCAGACAATCAGATTTTCGTGAAATTCTGTTGTCAGGTCTTGTGTTACATATACTACTATACATAGCTAATGACAGCCTGATATTTAACCAGCTCATGCCGCAGAGGACCGGCTTGATTCCGTCATTCTCGCTTTTTTTTGTCGCTCTGTCGAAGACGAGCAGTGCTCGCTGGTGGTACCCAAGAGATATGACGACAGCGACAACAGGAAATTCATCGGACTCGGATGCAGTTGTTTCGCTCGAGGTTGGCGTAAGACTTGTTACAGTACGTCTTTGTGTTATTGCCTGGGTGAAAACTTGATTGACTGATTGATATGTCTTCTCGATGCTTGGTTGTAGTATGTTGCTGGTAAGGCTTTCGTGCATACAACCGAACATATCAGTGATGAAGAATATATTCTATATTCCAGTGTCGTTCCTCGCGCTCTTGGTACGTCCCGTGGTGAAATGCAGCGAACGGGATACGAAATACGAATTCTGAACCTGACATCCGGGTTATGACAGATATATGACTGGGTCATATCATTGGAACGAGAGGTGAGTACTTGAGTAGTGGTGATCATTCATATCGACGACCTCTATTAAATATATGCACGCTACGCACAGGTGGTCTATGTCTGGTGCTCGCGATGGGGGTTGGTCAAGATCCTGTACCTCATCAATCGGTATTCGCCGTTTGTAGACGTTGTCATAGCTGTTCAAGGTGGGTTGCATCCACCACAATAGATTGTTCTCTCGTTCGCTGATACGTTTGGTGATGCAGAGCGGCTTGATCCAAATCCTTCGGTACGTCTTACTGAGTATCCGCGATGATCTCCCAATCATACTTTATCATTTTTGGGGCAGTCTTGTGGTACTACAATGTCATTTAACACAAGTACGTCCTATCTATATACTTTCATTCTCGAATGAGTCCCGATATAAGTTATATTTAGTCTTTTCTGGGATCGGAATCGGGATATCCGCACGTGTGTCATCATTCTAGTTCACACCCTGGGGACTACTAACCGCAGGCAAAAATACATCAAGTTATTCTAATGCTACGTACTTATTGGATGTATAACAAATCAAGAAAAATTTTAACGCTCTTTGCGATTTCATGGGTTGTGAGTCTCTTTTTGCATACACTTACTCTCAGAAACAGGGTAATCATGGAGTATACAACCACCTTTATAGAGCATTGGCGCAATCTGCACCTGGGCTGTCATTCGTTACGCACATTCATTCAAAACAGGTCTGTGATTTACATAACTTGCTGGGAGACGACAAGTTGAAATGTTTGAGCAGGAGAACAAATTTCTATTTCAGACTCGCAAAACAATCAACTTTTTGAGTGTCTTGTTACAAGTTCATCTTTGATTGGACTCGTTTGTTACGTTTCCCTTCTCGGGGGTGAAACTGGTAAGACACAATACTCAACTGACTGTCCGTGCTTATTCGTTCTGGTACGTATAGTCATTATGTTGCTTACCATTTGGAAAGCGTTCGATGCATGTATGTAACTCATTTATTCCTGTTAATGTGTTGTATCAACCTTCCACATTGTAGATCGCCATCAAGGTTATCGATATATCGATCTAGTGGATGTGATATATCGTGAAGGTCAGCGATATACAACTGTTGCGTTCCTTTCGGCGGCGTGGCTAATCAGCTTATATAGGCATTCTTTATTATCTATACATCTACCGTAGGTTATCCCTTCTGCAGCCTTGGGTGAGCTCTCAGCTGACCACGTACGTGATCGGGACAGCGATCACTGTTGCTAACGTGATTGCACTCTTCACTGCTCCTGTGAGCTTTTATCTCACAGTTATGAGTGTTCTTTCTGAATTGACTGACCTTTTGTATATCACCAGAGTGGGCCGGGAGCCAGTCTCAATCTGTAAGTGCTTGAATTCACAAAGTAAAGTTACCCATCTTACTCACTTTCATCCCACAGACCACTCCGGGTGCTACACTCAATTCTCTGCTGTCGACTGGTAATTCATGTTCGAGTTGTGACAGAAGAGATATGCATGGCCAACTTTGAGTCTCTGGAGATCTTGCCACCTACAGTGATTGAAGTACCTAGGTTCTCACTACAAAAGAACAATGCTGGTTATGATGTCTAGGTGTTGTATTTGACACAGATGTATCAGTTGCTAGCAACATCTTGACAGATTTACATCATGATCATAAGGGGTCCCATGGGAATGTTCACTTATTCATCTCAAAGAAATGATATGTGCCATGAGAACTTGCTTCTAAATGACAGAAACAGTCTCACAAACTGATCTATGTTGTCAGAGTGACAATATCCCCATTCTCTCAGCAGTCTGAATATGCTACAAAAGCTTCTCCATTGAGAGTAAATGAAACACATACTCATCTACTCACTGAGATGGATGTGTTTATTGTGGAATATCATCTTCAGATTGTCACTTGTTGCTTGTTATAGGATTCATTTGAAGCTTACTATTTCTAGTATGTCAAAGGTAAAATTTTGAATTCTTTCTCTTCTGAGTTGGCTGTTTCATCTTTGCACAGTTGCACTCCTTACACTACTGGTAATGTCAAATCAGAATTCTGTATTGACTCAGTTAGACTCATGTCTTCCACTTACAGGGATATGACTGGCTTATATCTTTGAGCGATGAAGTATGACCATCTGCTATCCAGAATGTTATGCCACTAATATGTTTCTATGCTAGATAATATATATCTGGCAGTCAAAGTGGTCCATTGTCAAAGTTCTTTATTTGATCACCCGGTATTCTCCCTTCATTGACACAATAATTGCAGTGATAGGTGCATTCAAAACATAGCATTATGACTGAGCTAATATCTTTCAATGGTTTGCCAGAGCGAATCAGCCCTTATGGTGATTTAGTGAGTTTACCTTGAATGGTCTTGATCATATACTCATCAGATGAATATTTCTAGAGCTGTGATAATACTATGAATTTTACCACTAGTATTTGCTTCTCAAGCTGAGATATAGTATTAGTCCTAATCCTGCTCTATCTTAGTATTTGCTGGCTTTGGTATTGGTATCTCTGAATGTAACTGGAATTGCTTATCCTATAATCTTCTAGGCTCACTTTTGAATTAGTGATACTGATCTTGAGGACATACTCCATGTTCACCAATTCACGGAAGATCTTTGCATTATTTGGTTTAGTTTGGGTTGTAAGTTTCTTATCTGTATGTGTATGTGGAGTACAGAGACTGAATCTTATCAGGCCATTGCTGCTTTTTGTGCCTGGAAACTTATTCAATGGACAGATTCATTTTCAGGTGAATGCAATTCTACAATACACCCTCTCATGTTATAACCTTTTTACCAATAGTACAACAATCTCCCTCATCAAGCATACCTTCATGCTTTCTTCTGAGTCCAGGTAGCCTCATTTGTTACATTGCATTGTTAGCTAGTGAATCAGGAATGTGATAGTACTATTACGAGCTCTCATTCTGTCTAAAGTGTTCTTCAAGTAATTGTTCTGGTCACATTATGGAAAGCCTTTCAAACCTGTAGGTTTCAGAGTCATATAATCATGCAAGAAGTTGAGCTATCATTATTCAGACTTCAGAAGTGCAATAGGTCATATGGGTCATACAAAGCTATTGCATGTTTTCTATTGGGATGGTGTGGTTACTTGATCACCCAGTGTGGCACCTAAATTATGATTTATAGGAGTATCATTCTATCTTGTCATTTTCCGCATGTGACTTGCTACTGTTGATGTTGATATCAAAATTGCTAAAATTTGATTGTTTACATAGCGGTCTCAGTTGTCAATATGGTAATGATATTTACAGCACCAGTAAGCACTGTGCCATTACCAGCTTTTATTCTTCATTCCGATAATGTATTATAGGCTGGGCTAACATCACTGATGGATACGTGACTATGTTCTCTCTGACTAGAGAAGGGCATGTTTTCACTTTGCTTCATGCAGCCCTTTGCGAGTTACGCACTCAGTCTTCTGTTGCAAATTGGTAATCCATCTTCGTCGTGTCGCCGCAGAGCAGAATCATACAGAAGATGTATCTGTACACTTCACGGACCCTGACATGCACGCCTAGTTGGGAACGGAATAATCATCCGCATAGCTGTAGATTTGTGTACTTCGAGCACTTCATTGTATTGGATTAGTTTCTATCAGGATAGAGAATACCAATGAAATTAAACGTGCTCTATACGCAACAGGACGAGATATGTGTATAGTCGAGATTCCACATCTGGAAGCATTGGATTGTTTTACGTTGTATTCGCTTTCGCATTAGGCCGGTTCACGTTGTATTCGCTTGCGCATTAGGCCGGTTCACGTTTGCGTATATCAAGTCTGTGAAAGGACTTATTGGACCATGAATAAACCGCACGCAATTGAAATTCCAAGATGAGCTCACCTCTCGTAGCGTAAAGCAATACGGTAAGTCAGATGAACATAGAGAGCAATCAGCATACCCGCAGGACGTTCGTACCTGTAAATTGAACATTGCATTTAAACACTTGGAGAAGGAGCATGGATTCGAGAAACTCACCACAATGCCGCTCCAACAAAGCACAAAGTGCTGCCAAGGTACATGGGGTCATCCAGAACATTGAAGGGAAAGCAAGTCACTCGTTTCTCCTTCATGATGCCAAAGTAGTCTCCGTGATACGTCCCGTAAAAGCCGAGCGCAAGAAACGACGTGAAGACGAGAAAGTTTCCGGAACCGAATATTATCCATGATAAAATGTATTGTATTGCAAAAGGTAGAGGATATTTGGGTTGCGCATGAAGAGCAATCTTATAACTGAGTAAGTTTTAGCATGGGTCAGAGTTGGGTAAATAACGGGAGAGACACGCACATTACATCGCGTAGGAGGCCTGCAGCGAATATAGTCAACCCTAACATTGTACATCCCACTCGAGCGCCGACAAGCGTAGTCAAAGTTTTGTTCCTATACTCTGAAAGACGGTCATCCATGGCAAACTATTGCTGTGACCAGACTCGCAGGCTCACCATTTCGGCCAACGATGTTCCAGATCAACGGACTGGCAGAAATGGAGACAAGACAGAGATATAGCGAAGGTTGAGTTGCATCGATTAACGAGGTGATAGGCCTCATGAATGCACCGACACTCATGGAAAGCTCGTCCACGTCCACGTCCACATTCACGTCCACACGTCCACAACTACAAGTGTAGGTTACAAGTATGACTCTGGCCGCGACTCCAACCATGCACAAACAGCCAGGCTATTGCCGTTCTTCCATCTTCGAGCGAATGGATGATGGTCACCTACAGAAATCATTCCGATGACTTGCAACTTGCGGGCGATGAGATGAAACCCGACCCGTCTTGTACATTGCTTAGCTGAAAACAGGGGTGATTTGCTGGGTATAATTGGTCGGAAGAATAACTGCGTTCCCAGCATCAACGCAGCCTCGTTGTCGGGGAAATGATGAGTTACATAAAGCGTCCATAGAAAATGGCATAATCATTCATGTCTATTTAGATGCGAGAATAGAGGGCTGTAATGTATACGTCTCACGGGGACTCTAAAGTGGGTCAACGTTCCCATCGTACGATCCATTATGTTAGAACACGATCATCAAGTCAAGTATTCTCGCTTTCGTGGCTGTATATGTTACGACGAGCACACTGACAGCTCTGAGAACAATCCGGATATTGCCACTAGCATGGACCTACAAGGACACTCTGGCAAGACTCTCAGAAGACTCTCAGAAGAGCCACCCTATTGGAAATAATATTCATGTCGAAGCGACGTACCTCTTCTGCCAGCACTAGATTAGCGTACGCTTTCTCTTGACGCTCCAAGCATCTTCCAAGTTCCAGTCCGAAACATGTTCTCCCCAATTCTTCAATTTGACATGCCTTCGTAATTCTTACCACTTGCTTGCCACGTAGGCGTTCATCAACCCAATTTTCATGTACTTATTCCATGAATGGTCGACCTCAAACTCGCTCCGAATCGAACTTGAGCCTTGAGCTATACAGGTAGTTGAGGCCAAGTAGGGAGCGGAGAAAGATAAACGCACTCCGGCTTTGCCGGCCGAACAAGGGGCCGTCGCCGGAGCGGACTGGGAGCCCCTTTCGGAAAAACATTGCATAACACCGCCTACACCCCACTTGTTCCTCTACCACCACATCTACACAGACCACGATACCCTTGGCTTTGCAATACCCTTAAAGTCTTGATATTCTCCCTGAATTCTTCCTTTACAAGCGTTGATGTCTGCAGAAAAAGCTCCCACTCAGGCTAGTGCCAGCGCTCTCCCCGAGGGCATCACGGACCCGAATTATAAACCTTCACCTGGGCGGCTCGGGAATTTGACTGTCCCGCAGCAGCATGCGCTTGACAAGCTCAAGAAAGAGCTGAAGGATGAAGGCGTGTTTGTTGAGGAGAGGATGGACGATGCTACTTTGTTGAGGTGAGTTTGAGCCTTCATAGGGAAGGAGGCAG
>JH814837.1:190509-208758 GCA_000296255.1 Omphalotus olearius VT 653.13
TGCGTTGGACGATACGCAACTCGCTTGGCTCGACATTCTCATTTTCAGTGGTATAAGTGAGTTTATTGGTTAATGCTTATTTTTGTCGGACTTGACGCTTTTTAGTCAGCTTCACTGTACAGGTATTTTTTGCGTTTCGTATCTACAGAATATCAAAATCGAAAGTTGCCGTTGTGGCTGTTATGAGTGCACGTACACCGTATGTTCTCGATGTCAATGTTTACTTACTACCCGTGACCACCGTAGACCGCTCTGTTACAAGTCATATCTGCTATTGTCACTGGTACCCAGGAACATCGCATTGGAAGATACTCCAAACTACAAGCTCCAACGCGATTTGTGACCTCGGTGTGTAATTTCATGAAATGCATGAGCTCAGTCGAGTTACTTATTAGTACCTGACTAGCTATGGCTTGCTAGCAGTGCCACTTGCGATGTAATCATTGCAGCATGCATGTTGTATTATGTATGTTTTCCTCATCTATTCTTTACAACTGAGGTCCTGATCCAATTCATTCCATCTTCAGCTCTTTAGAATGAAGCGACTTGCGTTCCAGCACCACACTGAGGTTCTATTATCAAAACTTATCCGATTAAGTATTGAAACAGGATCATTGACAGGTAAGATTCAAAAGTTATTGACTTGACGTCAGGAGTTCACATTCTGACGACCACTGCCAATATAGCTGTTTTTGCTCTGATCACAATGTGTCTCTTCATCACGACAACTGGCACATACTTTGCATGTCTTGGTGCTATGATGGCAAAGCTGTACTCTAACGTTGCATTGGTTGTCCTGAATCATCGTATCAAAGTCATCAATGGACGAGAATGGGATGCACAGACTTCTATTGACATTGATAGGGATTTGCACTTTTCCAGAGTTAGTAATGTCTTTCAGAATAGCAGCACTACTACTGGGGACACCTCCCACTTGGAAGGTGATCAAGTGTATGCTATTGGAATGGAATCGGACCTTCCGGATACTGCTACGTTGGAAGATGATCAAGATGTGAGTGTTGGACGTTTAACGTTTATACCTTTCTTTACGCTTGCGGTTATTGCATTTCATGGTTACAGGGGAGAGCTAAGGTGCATAACAAGATATTGACTAGCTTGTCATAGTCATATTAGTTGTTGTAGGCTATTCACGCACTCGTACATACCACTGCACTACACTGTGAATTCATGAACAGCGTCTCTTTACTATTTATAGGACATTTGCGATCTAAAAAGGTAACATGTGAGGCCGATCCCGAGTTGGTTCAAGTTGTATACAAATGAGAACTGTCATTAGAATAATTAACGAACATTTGATTACTAGTACTACAGTTTTTGCCTTTGACACTACCGATAGTAGTCATTCGCAAAGCCAGATACAATGGCTAATAAGCCAAACCAGCACCTGCAGCTTTTCGGGGGTCATTCGCCGCCTCGATGGTACCATTAGGGTTTCGGATTACAACTGTAGAGAACAGACCAACCAGTCAGCATACTTCGACGCATATACCCCACAGACAACATGGGGTACGTAGAAGAAATATGTAACGCACCATGAGACGTCGAGCCAGAGGTGCCTTCATAGGAGATATTATACCCTAAATCCGTGAAATACGCCACAGTAGCGTTGTCGTACCCAGCAATGCCTACTTGCTCTGCTTTCCATTCGAAATAGGTGGTCCCGGAGAGTTGGTCGTGCCAGCGAGGATGGTGCGCGCAGCCGGAGGCGTTGAGACCTTGATCAATATGGTGGTATAGGTTTTGGAGCGTAGCAGTGATAACTGTATAGTACATCAAGCGGTTATTATAAGGACATTGACAAATTGTACTTAAGGTCATGACTTACTTCGGCTTCCCCCAGCGCTTCCAGTGGCAATGAGAATCTCTCCTGTTTCTAGGTCTTCGGCGATTGAAGAGGAGATAGACGATTGAGGCCGTTTTCCTCCGAACTAAGTCGACTCAACGTAGTAAGTACTCTGCTTTTAGAAAAGTCTTGGTAAACGAACGCACGATATAGTTTGCAGGCGAAGCGGTGAATCCAAAATCATCAGTCGTGCCAGGCGAAGAGAAGTCGCCCATTTCATCGTTGAGAATCACACCATCAGGAGTCATCAATTGAGAGCCCCAGTAGTTATTCCTGCGCGAAGAGTTTGAGCGGATCTCCATCTTCAATGCGAGCAAATACTTACACAGTCGTAGTGAGCGATACAGACATTCCATTTTTGTCGATCACGGCCAAATGTGAGGTACCGTTGTCGTTGAGGATTTGGTATTTTTCAGGGTTATAATAGCCGACTGGGAAGGTCTGATTATCTAAAATCTGTTTTCGGACGTCTTCCACGACTGAGTCCGTGAGGTAGTATCCTTCCAGCTCGGTCACGTTGGATGTAAATGCAGGATCACCATATTGTGTTCTCTGACCGTATGCAAACTTGGTCGCCTCTACGAGTCGGTGGGTGGTGAGATTGATCGCTGGGTCGCTTTCAGACTTCCCGTATCAATGTAACGTTTTGGTCGTAGAATGTCGTTCTCACCTATCGGAAGCATTACCAGGAAAACCTTCAAAGATCTTGAGTGCACTAAGGACGACTGTACCGCTTGATGGAGCAACAGTCGAAAAAATTCTCGTGTTGCGATAGGTGATGTTACGAGGCTGACGAATGACTGTCGTATAGTTGGCTAGATCTGCCAGCGTCAGGATACCACCGTTTTCATACGCGGTCGTGGCCGTATTGACTGCGATTGACCCGGTATAGAACGCATCTACCCCCTCCGTGGCGACTTTTTCGAGTGTGTCAGCATATCGCTGTAGAAACGTTATACGATTAACTCGATGGATAGAACGTAGAATCTTGGATTACTCGCCTTTCTGTAGCATACATCGCCCTCAGAAAGTACCGTACCGTTCGGTGCGTACGTCTCGGCCCAGATAGGGTCTGTTGTGATGAAGTCATAGTTTTGTAGAGCAGCTGCCAGGTCGACATTGACTTCGAATCCGTTCCTTGCGAGCGTTACGGATGGTTCGACTAGTTTTTTCCACGGAAAAGTGCCATGCCTATAAGTAAGTAAGTAAATTACCATTCATGACTCTTGATTCAAGGTCAAATACCTTTTATGTAGAGACTCCCAGCCCCTCAAGTCGCCTGGAACGCCGACAGAAAGGCCTCCAATGGTGCTAGCATTTGGATTTGTGTTGTTGACGTACATATATGTAGTGCCGGCAGCAGGCATAGTTTCTCGGAAGTCGATCATTTCATAATCGTGAGTCCCATCGTCCTTGTTGAAACGGACTAGCATGAAGCCCCCACCACCAATACCCTACATAGCGGTACAGTTTAGTACCCGTCAAAAGGAGATATTTTGATACGCGTACCGAATGATAAGCTGAAATCACGCCGACGCATAATCCTGCTGAGATGATCTGCAGAGTACGGTCCTTGATGAACTGCGGCATCTTCTCTCGCTGCGAGTGGCACGTACCGCGTCCGCTGCATTCCCACCTTCCTTCAAGATCTTGAGTCCAATTTCCGTGCATGGGGCTTATAGTCGAAGAAATAATCAGTCAGTTTAGCGCGTCGCATGAACCGAAAAGTGACTCACCCGCTTCCGTCGCTATTCCTCCATGAGGTGCACTTCTTTGCGATAGAACCTCTGTCCTCGAAAGGACGACGTTGGCTCTCACAAAAGAAGAGATAACGAGCAAGTGGGCGAGAGACCGAACGATACTCAGCATGGCGAAACGCGTCGTATGATCTTTTGGATGATAAAAATCAAGAAGTGGTGGTGTAATATACCAATGACCACAGAATCCGGTGAGATTATATACTCGCACGATGCTCGCACAATATTCGCGTGATCAACATCTTTTCACGCGTCATTTTACGCTGAGCAACGTCCAGTGTCCTCGTCGGACCTCTACTTATGTGAATTTGCGCCGAATTTGCGCCATGGCGGTGTCGGTCCCTGTCTCATCATCCACACAGAAAGAGAATATCCTTCAGCTGTTGAGAGAAGTGATTTAGTGAATTTCTCTTTGCCAGCAAGCGCTGAGTACGTACGATGTTGACACCGACCGACACTTTGAATGGAGCTTGTACATAGTAGGCAGAAATGAAGTACGTTAGCAGTCATTGTCAAGCAGCGAAAAACACACGTTACACTTCCACGTGAACTCGGTCACGTGCGGGATTTGCCACGCGTGGATGACCTAAGGTTTTGCCAAGAACTCCTCCACCCTCAGCTATACTTGATTCTTTCGAAATTTCAACGTTTCAACTGGGATTTGTTGTGCGTATTCGCTGGGATGGCAACTGATGGCTATAAGCGGAGCGATTCATGATCAGGAGATTCCTTATCCAACATACCGTTGGATGGAAAGTTCTTCAAGTTGCTCTAACCAGTCTGCGGCCGCACGTTCCACCGGTCATTAGTAGATTGGTCCGATCTTCTCAACGGTAAGTGTTGTTCTTGAAAGCTTTGACGTTCAAAGTCATGTTCTTGCCTTCATATTAATCAATGCTAAAGAACAGATACATAGTATCCGACGATGAACGCCGCAGACTGACCCTACGTCAATCGACGTTATATTGATTTCTCGTCACTACTTGTACGTGCCCGCGTCTTGCGATTGAATGTAAAAGTTCGACTGCATACCAAGCGATGGCGTTCTCCGGACTATTTCAATTTTATCCCTTCCAAGCACTACTTAAGGCTTAAACATAGATCTCCATCTATGAGACGGCAGTAAGACGGTGTGAACTGCCTAACGTGGAAATGCACTAAAATACTCACTACATATATATATCAGTACGAAGGTTACGATTTCGACGAATTGGTATCACAAGCGCTTTCATGATCAGCCTATACCTCACAATTGCTAGCGTCACTGGCGTTCTCCTCTGGTTCATTCAATCTACGCTCTCAAAGTCCAATGACGGACGATGGGATGCTCTTCCTGGCCCTCCTCGCACCTCCTTCATCGCAGGAAATCTTGGGCAGATGTTTGATGCAAAGGGGATGAAATACCACGAAGAGTACGTCAAACGTTATGGGACGGCGTTCAAAGTTTATGGCTTGCTTGGGGTGTGGCACTTTAAGCTTTGTCTTTCATGGATGACGAGGTTGACGGAATTGGCGGGTGATATGATAGGAGAAACAGCTCTTTTTGTCAGACCCTCAAGCGATTGGAGCTATTCTAGCGGATGAGGATGCGTTCACGGAAACCAAGTATGTCTTTGAGTTCTCTGTCGTGACTAGTTGTGCCTTCATGGAACTTATGCAGAGGCTTCATCGGTATCGCTCATCTTGTTTTTGGTCGGTTGAGTCTGTTTGCGACAAAAAGTGAGTCAGAGTACCCGGTACGGTTTTTGACTTGTTCTGATTGAATGATTCCATGCATTGCGCACTTGTTGTCTTGTACTGTTTTACAGGTCATCAACACCGAAAGTTACGCAAGATGCTCAATCCTGTATTCATGAAGAGACATATCAAAGGTCTTACTGGCGTATTTCAATCTGTTGCGAACAAGGCAAGGACCTGGGCCGTTTCTATATGAGCACTGTGAGGTGTTTACGTTGTGCATCACGATAGCTTTGCAAGGCAATAGAAACCGAAATCAACTCCCGACCAGCACGGTCCGCAGACACTGAGGGCTTTGTGGAGATGGACCTATACGAATACATATCTTGTGCAGCATTAGACCTAATTGGTCTGGGAGGTATTGGATATGAGTTCAAAGCACTAGATGGGGCGGACGACCCGTACTTGCGCGCTGCGAGACACTTACTGTAAGTACCTGCCTCTTATTGGGTTGACGAGCTCTGCACTTATCAAGATGTTTTGGTATATTCGTAGACCTACTGTGAGCGAAGTTGCTTTCGTCACGCCCATACTCCATATTCTCTTGCGGATGGGACCTCGTAGTTTTCGTCGTCTGGTAGTTTTGTTGACTCCGTCGAGTGCGGTGCAGAGGTTCCGGAGGGTGGTGGATGTTATGGACTCCACGGCACGAAGTATCTTTATAAGGAAGAAAGAAGAAGAGACGGAGGCTGGTTTTGGTGAGAAGGAAGTGGACACAGTAGCTGCTGTGGATATGATCTCGGTTACTCGTATGTGTTTTTCCTTCCTTGGGCATCCGATCTGATCCTCTTAATACTCCACTTAGTTCGCGAAAACTCCAAGTATGGAAAGCTGACAGATGAGGAGATCGTTGCGCAGATAAGTACATTAGTATTTGCTGCATTTGATACGACATCAGGTGCAATCGTTCGGACTCTTCAAGTGCTCGCTGGACAGCCTGATATTCAGCAACGTCTGAGGGCCGAGATCGTGGAGGCATACAATGCGAATAACAACGTGGAACTAGACTTTGAAATGTTGGATGGTCTTCCGTATTTGAATGCTGTATGTTCAGAGACCCTTCGGTTGTGAGTTGTGCTGGGATGATGAAACCTGGAAAGGCGAAATTGATGCTTAACTAAATTTTGCCAGATTCCCTCCTGTACCGTGGATGTCAAGAACGTGAGTAAACTCGAGCCTTTTGAAGTGAAAGGTTCTTGAATTGTATACGTATACTAGTTCCTCAAACGATTCCGTACTTCCTCTCATGCCCAACTCAAAGTCTGCCAGTCTGCCAATTGCCAAAGGCACGACAATATACATCTCTATATCTGGGGTGAACAGGAACCCGGAGATATGGGGTACGGATAGCTATGTGTACCGCCCCGAAAGATGGCTCGAGCCTCTGCCAGATAGTGTTGCTGCAGCGAAAGTACCCAGTCTTTGGTCCTCTATGTGCGTGTTCCGATTGGCGTATACGAGAACGGAGTCATTGAAGTCGAGTATTTGATCTCATATATGCAGCTTGTCATTCTCTGCTGGCCCACGAGGATGCATCGGGTTCAGATTTGGATTGTTAGAGATGAGTAAGTTTCATTATTATCCGAGTCGTGATCCATCTATCGTGCAAAGTCCCTAACCGCCATCCTCCTTTATGTTTTTAGAAGTCGTTCTGGCGAGTTTGATACGTTTATTTGAGTTTAAACCCGCCGACAAAGAGGTCGAGTGGTTACTTAGCTTGACTGTTTCTCCGCATGTGAAGAAGGATGGAGTGTTGGTACCTGGGTTACCGTTCAGGATATCTGTGTGCGATGCTAGTAAACAAGAGTAGGTAAATAGGTACTGACTTGGGGATGCAAGTATGTAAGTAGCGGGAGAATGATTTATGTTCATTTACCCACTTGAAAATTGAAGTCAACTGGTGGAGAACTTTCGAGTTGAAAAAAGGTACAGTAGGGCCGAATGAAGTCGTTCATGTACTTGAGAGGTTGCCGTCTTGTTGTCAGTGGGATCATCTGCAAGGCTCACAACCTGGAGTGAACCCTTTTGAATGTTCCTGGGTGCATCCAGACATTTTCCCTGAATTTGAAACCAAATGGGGAAAGCGAGCGTGGTTGGCCGACGGCGGTCGCCACACTTGGCCGCATATAGACATATCCGGAGATATAATCACGCGCCAACCGAGTCTCACCTAAACTGCTACCTATAAAGCCGCAAAACCGGATTTCCCAGTTGCTTCGTCTCTCTTTTTAACCACCTCATCCATTGAAGCCGCCTACAAGGTTCACTGAAAGATCTTTTGCTTCAAACATGGCACTTGGCCCAGGAGTGATATATTTGTGTCATCTTCTATCTCTTCCAGTCGCTTCGCTGCTGTTGCTCTTCGCTGTTTTGCATGTCTTGGAAGATCGGGGATACGGGGGATTCACGTTTTGGAAGTGGGCGATTGGCGTTGCTTTGGCTCGCCCTGTTATGTCGCTTGTTGCGACGACGTATGGTAGGATTCAGGATAAGCGCAGGGCTGCAGCGTTAGGAGCGGTCTTACCTCCTCGAGTAGCTGGAAGTAGCTTTAGCGTCGTATCGTCCGTTCTGAAGAGTTATGCTGCTGGTTATATGGGTAAGTTCCGCTTTCCATCCGTGCTATGCTATACTCAGCCGTCTGTGGTCCTTTGGCTCAGGCGAGGTTTACGTTGACTGGTTCAAGCAGTACGGCTACACGATCAGGTTGAACGTTTTTGGCGAAATGCGGGTAGGTGTCATTCAAGTTGTCATTATCGTCATGATTCGTATGAAAGGACGACAGATCATGACTGTAGAGCCTGAACATATCAAAGTAAGGGTTTTTTTACAGTAAGTTTGGTTGCGGTATACTGATTCTCAATAGAGTATTCTCGCCACACAATTTAATGATTTTGAGAAAGGTGAGAGATTGTGACTACTTAGGTGTTGTGCATTTTGTCACAGATCAACGAAATTCAGGGCCTGCTCTTTACCAGCAATTCAAATCCCTCCTTGGTTCTGGCGTCTTCAATTCTGACGGTAAGCACTTTCACATTGAGTACTTGCATGTACTCTGACCTATGATATTTGTTCAGGTGAGATGTGGAAGTAAGCAATGGGATATCAGTCTGATCATCCTGATCGTTGACGGATCACGACAGATTCCATCGGAACATGACTAGGCCTTTCTTCAGCAAGCACCGTATCAGTAATTTTGATATCTTTGAACGTCATGCAGAGAGTACCATCGCCGCCATTAAAACTCGTTCGCTCGATGGACACCCCGTTGACTTTCAAGTAAGTATGACTACTTCAGCACTGCGCTTTACTTTAGGGTACGATTCGCGGTGCTAACTATACTCAAGGATGCAGTAGCCAGATTCACGTTGGATTCTGCCACTGAATTTCTCCTCGGAAAGGATGTTGCATCACTGGAAGCCGGACTGCCGTACCCACCGAACTCTCCACTAGCTAATGATCCATCATTCCTTGCTCACCCTTCGACTGTATTCGCCCGTGCGTTTCTAGAGTCTCAAGAAATTAGTGCTCGTAGAACCAGGGTTGGCGTGACCTGGCCGTTGTGGGAGTTTTGGACGGATAAAGTAAAGGAGAAGAGGAAGCCTGTGGATGCGTATGTCAATCCCATCTTGGAGGAGAGGAGGAGAGTTTTGGCTAGTAAGAGCGATTCTGAGAAAGTTGCAGAGGAAGAGGAGACGTTTTTGGATTTGCTGATTCGGTCTACGGAAGGTTTGTTTGACCCTGTATTTGGATGTTTCACTGGAGTACCTCATTTACCTGTTTCTTCTAGATAAAACGATTATAAGGGACGAACTGGTTAATATTCTTGTCGCGGGAAGGGATACGGTATGGTTTCCATCTTTCTTTTTGGTCAAATGAATGAACTGTCAACTGTTGTAGACCGCGTCGTTGCTTACTTTTGCTGTATACGCCCTCACCCAGCGTCCTGACCTTACAGAAAGATTAAAGAAAGAAATTCAGGAGAAAATTGGGACAGGCAGACCTACATACAAGGATATAACTGATATGCGATTCCTGAGGGCTTTCCTGAACGGTCAGTGGACTTCTTCATGGCATCGGTTCTCCGTGTCTGATGCGTAAGTATTGTTTTTCAGAAACACTTCGGTTGTACCCAGCTGTTCCATTCAACTCCCGGTATGTGTTTGTGATAGGGCAATAGGTTGCTGCGACTGAGAGATATCGGCTACATTCTGGCAGGACCACCAAGGTTCCAGTTGTTCTTCGCTCTAGAGACGGTCAGCCGATGTACATCCCTGCTGGGATCAAGTAAGTTGACTATGATTGTATGATGAAGTTATGCGAGAGCTGAAGACATCGTTTCTTAGGTGTATGTATAGTGTGTTTTTGATGCATCGACGTGAAGATCTCTGGGGACCAACTGGTGAGCCAGTTGTATGATGTAGTGGAAAGGCGAGCTAAATGTAGAATTTCAGCTCTTGATTTTGACCCGGACAGGTTTCTCGATGAGAGGGTGCATAAATATCTTACACCGAATCCCTTTATTTTTCTCCCCTTCAATGCGGGTCCGAGGATCTGTCTTGGACAACAGGTGGGGTTTTATCGTGTTTCAAGCTCGACTCTCTTTTGAAATCTTTCTGTAGTTTGCCTACAGCGAAGCTTCGTACTTTATAATCAAGCTGCTCCAGACTTTTAGTGGATTTGAACTTGCGATGGATGTACAGGCTGCTGAGTCGAAGCCGCCGGCTGAGTGGGTTCCGATGCCTGGGACAACGAAGGGTAGGGACAAAATTATGTTTGCGACGCACTTAACTATGTCTGCAAAGGTGTGTCTTGTGTTACGAGCTTTTTTCTTCTTCTTGATGTCGTTTTTTGACTTTGTTGTTGTGGTAGGGTGGTATGTGGGTGAACATGAAAACTGGGGAGACTGGGAAGTCGGACTTTGCTGGCTGAGATGATCATTTCCATGGATAGTGTGATTATATATTGCATATGTATTTGGTGTGTTGCAGCATGAGACGCAGACTGGTTGTTTATTATTCTTGTAGTGAATGTACTCTGTAGATTGAATAGCTTTTGTTCATGTATTGCTAGTACCAGATAATATGGTAGCAATGCTTATTCCATGTGTACTGTGCCGATTTATCTGTAGGTAAGTAGCCGGTCATGAAGGGCGGGCTGTGACAATCTTGAGAACTTGGTCAATGGGATTCGGAAGCCCGCATTGCTTATCGACTAGGAATGTACCATCTGATAGATTATCAGTGGTTGCAGGGAGATAGGCTAGAGCTGTGAAGAAGGACACTAGAAGACAGCCTATGTGGCGTTCATTTTATTTATTTTATTTACCACGTGTTATGCCGGCCGGGGCCGAAACTTTATGTCACTGTCAGTCGTTTCCAAGTTTTTTTGTCTTTCAACAACTCTCTGTCCTCGCTTGTTCTTCAACTTCCATGTCCTTTAGTATTCTTGAATACAAGGCTGTTCTTCTCCTGCGTAAATTACGCCACAATCTATCAATTAAAATGACAAGATTTCCTTGTTCTTGTCATCAGTGATGGATATGGCATGGTTTATCGGACCGGGATTTGTTTCTGTCATGAATTTCTCTGCCCTTGCCTCGAGGCAGAGGGACTTCCATACTTAGTTTGCCGACCTCGTTGTCTGCTGGAGGCTTGCGAGAGGACGTGCCAGGGACTTTCAACACGTTGGAACCGCGCGCAGTGCTGACTCGCTCATCCTAAAGGTCAATATTTCCTTGCCGTGGCTCCCCCTTCTGTTTTTCATTCGCTTCCACTTCGTCATATCTAGCCCGTCTGATACAAAGATCACCAAATGTCTACAGCTCATTCTCCTCAGCGTTCTCGCAAACCTCAGATACTTTCCTCGTCTAACGGTGAGTGGCGATGTATCATCTCTATTGTTCTTTTTTTTCCCCTTTGATCCTCATAAAGATCGGTGGAAATGCGTTGTATTTCCATCGCTCCCACCATATTTTCACGAGTTCTTTTCCAAAGGCTTCCGCTACATAAGTAAGAAGCCTAGGCTCTAGAGCCCCGCTGACTATTTCTATCATAGGTGCCATGCACGGTATTCAACCTCGAGAAAACTCACCGTCTCCATTTCGAGAGAAGCAACGGGCGGTCAAGGCACAGTCAATGCCTTTGGTGCCATCGGCGGCACAGATGTTCGCTGCTGGCCAACAAGCTTTCCAGGGGCAACAATCAAGCCCTACTTCTTCCAACCCCTCCCGGCGATCTCCACCGATGCAGTCGTCGGGGTCTGTTCAGATCCAACGGTTGCTTCCCACACCCCCTCATCCTAATCCCCCAGCTCTTCAAGAGCACAGTCCTGAACGCCGGATGAGTCCCGGACCTTCCCCACCTCAACAACTTCAATCAAGCGTCAATACACATTACCCCCGGCCAATCAATCGCGTTCCGCCTCCGCAGTTTCTTTCAAAGTTCCATGAGTTGGAAGAGAGGTGGCAGATGACAGACGAGCTGATGGCTGAGATTGAGCGTGCGGATATGCAGCAGGCGCAAGGGCTCGCAGCTTCTCACCCTTACACCTCGGGACACGTAAAGTCTGATAGCCCGGCTAGAGACCCTGTCGTTGAGCGTGTGAGGGCTACGGAGAGAGCGAGTCCTAAGGATCTTGATGGAGGACAGCTCGGTAGGAGGCCGTCTATCAAGGAAAGCCCGAAATCGCGCGATCGCGCGACGACGTCTCCCATGGCTAGCTCGTTCTCTCCTAACCAGTCTCAGACTCCTGAACGTCGAGCGTCACCGGTGTATCATAGTCCTCTTGGATCACCTGGTGAACACTATTCTCAGTATCATCATGATACTCCTCCGCTTATGAGGAGACCACCACCGGGTGATGGAAGTCGTCCTACGAACCTTTCATTAGCTACACAGACGCCACCTCTCCAAGCTATTAATGCGCGCACCCCAGACAAGTCGTTACCCGTTCAGGAAGAGCCGGAGGACGATAACATAGCTGTTCGGTCTAAGAATGGTGTGGGCGGTCGAGAGCATGAGCGATACATTCGCCAGAACCACGAGTCACCGCCCCTGGTGTTGGGGTCAGAAATCAACGGAGAGGACTTGTATCCACATGGAGGTCGCAGCAGCCGTGCCGCTCATCGAGATGATGATGATGAGACGCTCTTTGACAAGACTGACAAGCCTGAGAGCAGCTCGAATGAAGGTGGGTTTACGCCTCGTTCGCCTGCTGTTGGGTTACCCACCGAGTCTCATGACCGCCATGGTCAACCAATAAATCAACCTCGAGGGGGGCCTACTGTTCCCGTTGCGGTACGAAAACAAACGCGGAATGGGTCAATGGACCAGATAGGTCTTCGTGGGCTTGATGCTGCGCTGTTTGAGCAGGTAGAACATGTCCGCTCGGAACAGCCTCCGCAGTATGTTGAACCTCGCAAAGCTATACAGAATCAAGAACGACGTATGCAGGATCCGTATGCTCAGTATTATGCACAACAGTTTCATCCTGATGACTTGCAGAGTATCATGGATGATCCTACCTCTGCTTATATTCAAGCGTATCTACGCTCTCCCCGTCCTGACGCACCTATACCCCCAACACCACATAGTCAAACTGCGCCTCCCTCACCCTCGCCGTTGATTTCGGGCCACTACGATAGCTCGAAGGAACTCCCCCCTTTTAGTCCCATTGTCCCTGCGGGTTCTCCCTATCCTTACCCGTTCAGCCACGTAAGACGAAACCAGAGCTACTCTGGAACAACCAACCGCTCCTCTCAGCATCCTGCTAATGTCGACCTAAACCACCCCGCTGTGATTCAGGAGCAGTTTGCGAAGCAGTGGCAGATGTATGCGCAGAATAATAATGGGAATGTTACAGAGTCGACGTTTACACCTTCGTCTACGCCTTTCCCTGGGTCTTCTTTTAACCCTTGGGCATACTGGCATACGCAGCGGCTCATGGGCGCAAGGATACCAGGTTCTGTGACAACGAGGTCTAGTCCTAGTCATGAGCCTATACAGTTACCTATTCCGCCAATGGTAGGACTGCGGAAGAAGCCCCAGTCGACCAATTTGCGTGCTGCTCATAATTCGATCAGGAAGCCGCCTCCCCGTGTGGAAAGCACACAACCTAGAGAGACTAGTCCTGAGCCGTCTACTTCTGGAGAGGAAACTGCCGGTGAAGAACACTTTACTGTTGCTGAGGAAGGTAATTGGGTTAATGGTCATGGTCATGCGCCTGGGATTGCGGTTCCAATTGGGGGTGGGGGTGATGAAAGTGAGTGGGTTGATGAAGATGATGAAGATGAGGAGGATTTGTTAGAGTTAGAGTATCATCCTTCGTATGTTAGTAATGTTGAGAAACGTAGGAGAAGATGGGAAACGAGGTGGGATGCGCTACTTCAAGCTGTGAGTTATCATTTTCTCTTCTTCAATACAGTCATCCTACACTTGGCTCTCTCTTTCCCTTTTCCTTCGTTTCCTCTGTTTCTCCTTAACGCACCACTTATGGTAATTCTGACCCCATGTTTTTTTTCTTTTCTTCCTTCTTCTTCGGACTACATAGTTCCAAACTCTCGATCGTCAGACGGACGCCACGATGGTACTCCTAGCTGCGCCTTCACACTCGACAAAGCTACATATGGTTACCTCTCGATCTATTCGTAGGCAACCAAGTATAGGACAGTCAACCCCGATGAATAGTGTTCGTGCCGGGTTCCGACAAGTAGCGGCTCAACGAAGGAGTTCACGTTCGCACAAAGCTTCGTTGATCGACCGATTCTTGGTTGCTACGGGTGGGAGCGGGGATGGGTCTGATGGGAGCTCTGAGTCGAGGGAGGAGGATTTGAGGCGCGCGTTGGATGCTGCGTTGGGGAGTTTGAATCTTTTAGGGAATATGTATGAGCAGAGGGAGGCGAGGTGGGTTGATGAGATGAGGAGGGTTAGTGAGGATCGGGAGAGGGTTGAGCTGTTGCTTAGGCAGGTGCTAGGAGAGAGACGGCCTTCTGAGGCGGTATGAGGCTGGAAGGGTTTCATGAAAATCTTCATGCAAAGTTATGGGAGTGTATCATTGCATTTGTATCAGGCATTGAGTATGTAATATTTATTTACATGGATGGATGGGATTGACTACTGGCTATACGGTATATATGTACTGTACGTTCATTTCAGTTAAGATTTTCATGTATACCGTTTTACTCTGATATCTGCTACGGAACTTTCTCATAGTTCTTCAAGTTGACAGCCATTTTGAGCCTCGTAAGAAGACTGTAGTCGACTTGGACTGGAAGAGTCTCAAATGAAGATACACGCCTATCTACAAGGTTGCACAGTGCTCCCCAGGTATAATGAACTTGAATGAGGGTCAGAGTGTTAGAACAGCATGTAACATGAGGGTATGCAGGTGAGGTGCGTGTAGGATCGTAGGAGAATGCGACTTGATGTTGTTCGGGATTTCCCAGTTCAGCATGTGTGCTGAAGTCTGGTAGAGTCGAGAGACAAGCGGGAGAGTTCCGTATCATCTTATACTGGCAGTATATAGTTCCACGTTCGATAGTCCCAGTTCTAGTCGCTTTGATAGCAGAACATCTCTATGTGCTTTGAATTGACTAACTATATCCAACATCGACATCATCACTACTATCGTGATATACAAGACATCACAGCGAAGAGAACTGTCCAGCAGTGCGAGTAGTCTCGTGCTAGTACTTCCGCCTCGTACTCCAATCTGATGCTCACAAAGATTTCGCGGTTGGGTGGGACCCGCGAAAGTGGAATATACGTATGTCTTTCCAGAGACGGGGCATGCTTAGAGCTAATTCTCTCCATCTGCTGCAGACGAGTGAGATGGTGTGAGATACGGGGCACCGTGGACGGGAAGGCGAAATTAGAGCATTATGTAATACAGCAGGTATGCTAAATCAGGAAGTTGCACCGGAGCTGCCACCAGAGGTTGCTTTACACTGAACTTCCGAGTCCGACCGAGAGGCTCTGCGTCCAGTTCAACTGATACTATTCTAATCTCCTCGAGGTTCCGAGACTGGCAAAATCCACACTACCGAAACCTACATAACTATATAGATGTCATTCACGCCTCAAGCCTACTCTACTATGTAATACGCCCAGTGAAAAGTCACTACTCCCAGACTCACGCACGCCGCACGGTGGACCAGACTCCGAAGAGATTTACGCACAATGTCCCATAAGGATTCTCCTAAAAATTATCTAAGTAGGTGCTTGAGCAATGTGGATGGTAATTCACGCTGGACGGTCAGTACAATCTAGTCACCAATCCCTAATCACCAATCGCTCTCTACCCATCACGCCGAGTGAGTTTATTACCATTTGATCCCAAACGAACTTATTGATGCTTTATTCCAGTCAACTTGGAATGGTCAGTCGAGTCTAATGTCGGCAATGTCGGTCCTGGAAGCCGTTAACTTCCTTCACAGATGTACTAGATGAAGTATACCCCTCGCGTATTTCGTTAGTACTGTCAGTGCCGATTTTGGTTGCAGTCAGCTCCCCGCAATTCTAGTCCCGCTTGCTTAAAGTTAAAGTTCTCCTAATTTCAGATTCCGGATATGTTTTCGAGTTATGAAAACTTCAGACTGCGCCGGATTCTCGCCAGCCTCCCCAGCATATATTATATAGTAACATATACGACCCTAGATACTTACGCTCCCGGCTCCGGTCATCCGAGTCAACCAAATGACCCGCGATACAGAGCAGATCGGACATCCGTTCTTCGATAACATTTCACGAAAGCCGTTTGTGAACCAGACTCGCACAGACGGGGACCCCAAACTAAATTTGTTGGGGGATTTTGTGGGCTCCCTCAATATCATGAATCCAAAAGGACAATATTAATCTGTACGCGAACTCCTTGAAGGCATTCACTAGGCCATCGGCCATGCTCTTCACACAAGGGGAAGGGCAGGGCTTGGGCTTATTGATCATTTCAATCACAATTGCCTGCCGCAAAATCGCCGATAGGCTATGAAATATTTGAATTCTGTGAATCGTTCGTTTTCGTTATCATTCCTCTCAGGGATGGATTTGCCATTCGAAAGGGCGGCATTTACTACAAGCATTGGACCGGTATCATCGCTCACATGTATCCGAAGATGGAGATCGCTTTACGAATGCGTCTTCAGCTAATTACATTGATTACCATCTTATCCAAAACAGTCTTAGCGGTGGTACTGGTGCAAACACAATTGCAGTCTGATTTGCTGTCTTTGAGTTTCCCTTCTCGTCGTTGTCTATTCATATTCTATCCTCAGGTTTGTCTAGCATGGCTTCTAGCATGTGGAAAGTTGGTGTGGACGTCGGAGGTGAGCTTGCGAGCTTGATGTTACTCTGTTTAAAACTTATTTATACAAGGTACCTTCACGGATTGCGTCTTGTACAATGAAGAGACGGGAGAGACTTACCGGGCAAAGGCTAGCTCATGGCCTTCAGTGTTTCGCTGCTGGACTGACTATCAAGACCTAGACTATGAGTACGCCCCAGGATCAAAGTATCGGTGTGTTGGACGCCATTAAGGAAGTTAGATCCAAGATACCGAACGGCGAAAACATCGAATTTTCTTCTTTAAACCATGGCACCACCATTGCCACCAACGCGATTCTTGAAGGAAAGGGTGCCCGAGTCGCTCTACTTGTTACAGAGGGATATAAAGACATTCTCCAGATACGACGAAGTCAAGTGGTACGTTACCCGGCTCCGCCAGTCCTAATTCTACCTGGTCCTCATACCACATGCTTTGCAGCCCGGGGGACTGGCAGGATGGATTGTTTGGCCCAAGCCAGAAGCGCTTGCTGATCTTGAAATGGTGAGGCATATTACTGTCAAATTATCATGATTTTGAACGATTATCTAGACAGTCGAGGTGCCAGGTCGAATATCAACCTCCGGGGAAGTTATCAAAACCTTCGACGCAGCACTTCTTTCTAAACGCCTCGCTCGTTTGAAGGCACTCCCTTCTGCACCAGAATCCATCACCGTTTCTCTAGTCAACTCGTTTGCCAATCCTGAACATGAGCGTGAAGTCCGTGTCGTACTGCAATCCGAGTTTCCCGGTATTCCCATTTCTCTTTCCAGCGAGGTTCTCTCTGAAATGGGCGAATACGAGAGAACGCTGACAACTGTGGCGAATGCGTATGTCAAGCCTGTTGTTGGTCGTTATGTTGAGAATCTGCAGTCAAAGCTTGGGAACACTGAGCTGAGAGTACTGCGGAGTGATGGTGGTTTAGCTAGTGCTACGGTGGCAAAAGGTAATTGTGCAAGGTACCTCACATGCGACTATAATTTTTGAAACCCGAGCTTATTGTATGCTATTAGTTTGCTCTATTCCGGTCCTGCAGGTGGTGTCGCAGGTGTCGTAGCACACGTTGCTGGAAAAACAAAGTTCAAGGTACGACTCTACGGTAGCTTGGTGTGAATGCGAGATCTTATTTCTAGTATTCCAGAATCTTCTGACTTTCGATACTGGAGGTGGGTCAAAATACCTTGCTCAGATTACAGATACCAATTGGCTTCCATTCACAGGTACATCTACCGACGTCTGCCTGATCGAGAACGGTGTTCCGGAACTTCGGCGTGAAAGTACAATCGGCGACCTCACAGGCAAGTCTGATTGCAATGAATTGTCTTGTTTCTCAAATTCCTTCCCGTAACAGTTCGTGCTTCTTCGGTTGATGTCCGAACGGTTGGTGCTGGAGGTGGATCTATCGCGCAAGTCGCCCCAATCACAGGTGCTCTTCGTGTTGGTCCTGAGTCCGCCGGTGCCAATCCTGGACCTGCGTGCTACTCCAAGGGTGGAACAATGCCGACTGTAACCGACGCTTGTGCTGTCCTGGGGTATCTACCATCTGCTCTTCTCGGCGGGTCTTTCAAGCTCGACATA
>JH814837.1:232851-256273 GCA_000296255.1 Omphalotus olearius VT 653.13
AATACTCTGGACAATTTGAGTCGATGTTGAGATGCTAATTAGTGGCTGTGATCAAAACTCTCTTCAATGCCACCACTCGAACGAACGCCAACAGACTCGTACCCAACTCCAACCTCAACAACCCAAACCTCAACCGAAAGCCTGCTACTGAGCCATCTCTCCTCTTCTCCACCAACTCTCCACAAGAAATCTCATCTCGAATTTCTAATTCGTAACCTTGTCCAAGGGTTTCCATCTCGGTACACATCTCAAGATGCGTCCCAGCCGTGGTTGATCTATTGGTCTCTTCAGAGTCTCAGTATCCTACAAATTGCTCTTGATCCTGCTACGAAACAGCGCTCGATATCCACACTTTTATCGTTTCAACACCCACAAGGTGGATTTGGTGGTGGTCCAAACCAACTTCCACACCTCTTACCGACCTACGCATCTATCTGTGCACTCGCAATAGCCGGTGGAGGCTGGGACGAGATTAACAGAGAGGGGATATATAATTTCTTCATGTCGCTCAAACAACCCGATGGATCGTTTACTGTTTCGCAGAACGGTGAAGTCGATGTACGAGGGATATATTGTCTCCTCGTCGTCGGTACCTTGCTTGATATTTTAACTGAAGAACTTGTTGATGGGACTGCAGAGTTTTTGTGTTCTTGTCAGACGTATGAAGGAGGATTTTCATCTGCTTCTTTTCCGCTTTGTTCGCCTAGGGCACCGTTGGGTGAGGCTCATGGCGGCTATACGTTTTGCGCTACGGCTTCGTATATCCTTTTGTTGCCTTTTATAAATCGACACCCGCAACCCAGGAGGATAAACACACGGAATCTCAGGAGATGGCTCGTTCATATGCAAGGTCTACCGAGCGAATTAGGAGGCTTCAAAGGCCGGACTAATAAACTCGTGGATGGCTGTTATTCGTGGTGGGTTGGGGGATGTTTTGCGTTGGTTGATGCGTTGGAGGGTGTACACGAAGAAGAACAAGTACATGAAGAGGGATCAGAGAACGAGAAAGATTGGATTGACGAAGGTGTGTGCGTCACTCACTACCAAACGATACCACTCATCCTGTCTAACTGACCTAACCCGCTCAGACGCCGACACATGGAACGCGACAGCACTTCAATCGTATATTCTTAACGCAGCTCAACATCCCGCAGGTGGATTACGAGATAAACCACCCAAGTTAGTCCATTCGAGTCTTTTCCCGTTTTTCACTCACCTTCCTCCCCTATGACAGATCAGCAGACTCGTACCACACCCTCTACTGCCTCTCCGGTCTCTCAACTGCCCAACACCGCGTCGCACCAGACGAATCATTCAAGAGGGCTCTAGAAGGGTTATGGGTTGATAAACCGAATTCCGAAAGTGTGGTCAGGAAAGAGGTGTATATGAGCGCTTTGGCTTGGAATGAGGTTGGTAAAGCCGGAGGCAAGAGCGGAGGAGGAGGAGGGAGAGAAATATTAGGTGGTGAAGGCAATCGAGTGGTTAGTTCCTTCTTTCCTTTCTTAGGTTGATCCTTGAACTCATATCTCGAATGCAGAACGCGACGCACCCGGTGTTTAATTTGACGATTACGCATACTTCGAAGATTATGGCACATTTTTATGGGCAGGAGGTTGTTCCTCCTAGGGGTGGATGAGTTGTGAGTAAATGACTTTATGTTGTACGGGCTTGAGAATTTGTGTTGTATATTGTACTGTACTGTAAGAACGTCACTCACGAGGCGATGAAAGGGCTAAGCGAACCACACAGGTGAGATCGGAGCGGTGAAAGACTTGATGGAAGAGTACCTCAGTGATTCCTCAAAAAACGCCCGCCGGAGGGCGACACTCTGCCATGCTTCAGACAAACATCGCGTGACGGCATTACAACCCTTCCTTCTCTCCTCCTTCTATTACAATTGACTGGCCACAGTGCGCAGACATCGAAGGAATAGTCCTCTGAGGGGACCAGCTCGGTGCTTTATTAGCGGAAGAAGAACGTTTGGGTTGTCACTCATCTATCATTTCGAACTCCTTGCTTTACTGTTTGGATATGGGGTAACACGACGAAAAACTCAACTTTACCCCCATCGACAGCTTGTCATGGTTGGAGAGTGCCATTTGCACATGGGATGATGAAGCGAACCCATTGCCAGTACTCACTTATCTTGTCAAATTTGCAACGACTGCCCTTTCCACGTTGTCAAATCCCAAATCCCTCTCTTACATACTTGTACGAGTCGGGGACCGGGAATTGCTGGCAGTCAAACACTGACAACATACTACATCTTACTGTAATCAACATATCAATACAAGCAACCTTTACGGCTTCATAACGGTAAATAGCAACGCAGAAATGAACAGCAAACCGTGATTTTTCATAGCGAACTTTCATAGCATGAAGTACTGTAGCTAGGCGGTGGACATTAAAGAATTCAAACTCAAAAGGGATAGAATCGAGAAGTGAACGAACGAGGAGAGAACGATCCGCTGAAAAACAAAGTGAAGTCGAATAAATATACCTCTGAATAAAAGTCAACAAGCATTCATCTCTACGCTAGGCATCCGACAAATCACTCTGGTTTCACACGCCAAACGACGGCTGCAGCCGCAACACCCAAGATGAGTACCCCGACAGCTGCCTGGATATTGACCCGCGTCTGTATGAGTGATGAATGCATAAATGCGACAAGTTGCGTGACAAGGAAGAACACCCATACCCTAGGATCATCATATATCCGACCGCCGGATCCTTTAGTAGCTGGAGAACCAGCACCTGACGAGGATAAACGATCAGAGGTGCCACTACTCGCCAAAGCAGCATGTATGGATGGCTCAGGGGTGGCTAAAGATCTAGCTCCTGAGTGATCCTGTTCCTTCTCCACGTACGGAGCCGATAGGTCTGAAGGCTTGGAAGAAAACTTGTCGAAAGGATGGGCATCATCGGAAGCGAGAGTTGCCTCAGTATCGTCAGTTTCCGCACCTCGCGACAAGCTGCGCTTCCTAGATCCCGCTCGTCCTCTCCCAGAACCTGATCGTCTCTTCCTGGAACGGATTGAATCGGATGACAGAGACCTTGGACTTGGCGGAGTGACTAATCCGCCACCACCATGGTTGTAATATTTGGCATCGCCATTACCATCCAACTGGGTTGAGTCTTTACTTAGTACGACTTTCTGTATCCGCTCCATCTGCTCCAGCCCCGAGTCGACCATACGAACTTTACTCTCCCATTCCTCACGAGCACGACTGAGCCGCTCGCGTTCTTGATTCCATTCTTCCTGAACACTACTCCATTGCCCTTCAACCGATTTTTTCCATTCCATGATCATACCGGTCAGAGACTCGCGCTCGAAATCGGAAGGGACTGGTTTTTCGGGGTGCTCGGGAGCCAAAGGAGACGCAGGGGGTTGTTGCTGTTGTTGTGCAGTCAAGGTGTCTTTGACCAAGTTCTCCAGAGCATCCACTTTGCTCTCTAAAGCTGAGATTGTGGACTGAGCCGCACTATGCTGCGCTTGCAGTGTAGAGGAGAGTTCTAGAGCAGACTCAAGCTGCGAGGAAAGTGTGGCTAGGCGCATCGTCAACTCGTCCACTAGGACACTTGATACAGTTGAAGTTTGAGATGAAAGAGTGACTTTGGAAGGGGGCCCTGTCAATGTTTTTGATCTATTCCTAGACTCGTACACCTCGCTAGAACGACTGTTCATGCCAAGATTGCTAGGCTCGGGGGTTCGCGGTCGAGGATGCTCTCCCGAGCGCTGCCGTGATCCCACCTGTTCCGATTCTCGATCCTGCTCGAATTCCACCTCCTGACCCTCATTTGGTATCTCGCGACTTTGTTCGCCCACAAGATCCATGTCCAGCTCATCTACCCGTGCGCAAGGTTCCTCATCGACAGAGAAAGCCTGGTCTTCATCCTCCTCATCGACTCGCTCCAGTTCATGAGGTATCACTGTCGCTACGCTCCTTCTATCGTCATCAAACTCATCTTCGGCCATTTCAGGATCGTCCTCTTCATCGATATCAAAACCTCCTCTTGGCTCCAATGCCGACATTCGCCGAGGCTTGCGTTCTACAGACTCTCTATCGAGCTCGTTCTCGCGATGCTGCACTACGTCCATCATTTCTCGGAGAACATGGACCTCATGCCGCATAACCTCTTGCTCCTTCAATGCGCCTTCCAGAGCACGAATCTTATCGACGTGAAGGGATAGAGACTCTTGAGTTTCCTTCAGTTGATTCTGCAGATCTGTGAGTAGAGTCGGCGACGGGACAGTTGAAACTGATCCGTTGCTGGATGTACTAGAAGCAGGCATCGAGCCCGAAGAACTAGTAGACGAGGTAGAAGGGTCTGGATCGGTATGTGGCAGCGATGTGGCAGCAGGAGCTTCATGCTGAGCAGGAGGCGAAGATTGTGCGGACTGTGATGAGGATTGTGGAGGGCGAACCGGGGGTAGTGCGTGAGAATAAGGAGGTGCATTTGACGGCTGTATCATAAGACAGTTAGCGTTGAAAAACAAGGTTCCGGGGGAATACAGTCTACCAGGTTGCCTCCGCCCAATGTATCATGAATATCATTCATGGCGCCGGTAAGGTTATGCAGATCTGCACCCGTCTCTCGGCTTTTTTGCAGTTCGCCTTGGAGTCGATTCAAAATATGGTCGAATGTTAACCCGCTCTTCCCAGGAGGTCTCATGCTACCACCCATGCCACCCATTCCGGAAATACCTTGTTGCGGCATCCTACGTGGAGCTGGCTGACCCGCGAAGCTAAACGCAGAAGAGGTTGGGCCCACGCCAGAGCTCGGGCCAGCCTGGTTCATCATTGACCCATTCCCCGTTGCAGGTGATAACGAAGAAGGTCCAGTATATTGCTGGAGATGTTGCATCTGGTGCTGCTCGGCTCGGGCTGCCATTTGAGCATCTTGTTCTGAAAAAATACACATTACTCGGGCCGCTACTTTATGGTGAACGATGGTCTTGTTGTCTTCCCCAACGATGTCGATACCGAACTCCTGAGAAATTTTGATTCAGAATTGACACCTGAGAAGCGGTGACATATGCGACATACAACTATATCATCGCTCTTGAGCTCGTAGGGATCAGACTCAAGGCCTTCCGGACTAAGCCTGTCGCCGTTAATAAAGGTTCCGTTTGAGCTTTTGACATCTTTGATGAAGATCTACAGACAGAAATATGAGCCACCAAACATATTTTCCAACTTGTGAAAGCGCACTTTGTTCCCTTCCTCCCAAACCTCGGCGTGCTGCCTGCTGAGAACTTTGGAGTCAAAATAACCATTTCGCTCGCCTGGAGTAGTCTTAGCGTTGGTTTGACGGCCAATCTTGACGCGCTGATTGCTTATAAGGGAGATATGCTTTGGAATGAATGAATCATTTAGAGGATAAAGGTATAAAGCGGGAAATGGAGTCGGGAAGGGCGCGGGTGCTGGCATTGTGAAGGAGGAACGTCAGGTCACACATAAGTCACACTGTGTGACGGACGGTGTTGTGTAAACAATGACAAAGCAGGGCGCTAGTCACATGATCTCTGTGACTGGTCCGCTAGAGAATCCATCACATGACTTGCAGCAAAACACGCGTGCGGATACTCAAACGTCCTTTACACGATAATCATGGCCGATTTGCCAAAACTCCTTCTTGCCTCTCTCGATCCTTCCACCAGGAAGCAGGCGGAACAAAATTTGAACGCGTACAGCGAGCAACAAGGATTTCTTTCTCATCTTCTCCGTCTCGTCCTTGATCAGTCTCAGGACCGCGCCGTGCGTCTTTCAGGCAGCGTTTATCTCAAGAATAAAACAAAATTGAGATGGGAAGAGGTAATTCAACTCCTCTGATTGCTCTCTCTTCTTCTCTTACATTCTCCTTCAGGATGTGCAACCCATTGCAGAGCAAGACAAAGCAGCTCTACGATCGGAGCTCGTCCCAGCCATGCTTGCACTGTCTAATCCATCAGACAAATCCATCCGTGCTCAAGTTGCAGAGTCGGTCTCTCTTATTGCGGAGCTCGATTTCCCTGCCAAGTGGCCAGATCTGATAGATGTGCGTCTTAAGTGACAAATTACCCCCGTGAGGACGCTCTAACTGAATGAATCCTGTAGCAACTGGTTGCTTCCCTTTCGCCCACTGATTATAACATCAACCTTGGTGTTCTTCAGACAGGCCACTCCATTTTCCGCCAGTGGCGTGCTCATGTCCGATCCAATGAGCTGTTTTCCGAAATCAACCTTGTATTCAACACATTTATGACACCCTTCCTGCAACTGTTCCGTCAAACCGCATCTCTTCTCACCCAACCGAGTCAAAATCCAGCTTTAACTACGCCGGTGTCTAATTACTCTTTCTTGGCCCAAAGCATGGTGCTCCTCATTGACATCTACTATGACTTTACGTGTCAAGATCTTCCTCCCGCCCTCGAAGACACGCACATGGAGTTCTTCGGCGCCACTGGGGGCTGGTTTCCCATGTTCTTGAGCTGGGACCCCCCAGAACTTCGAGGAGATGTACGTCTCATAGCGTGCCTTCCCTTACCTATGGCTGACTGAACCACAGCCAGACGACTCAACACCCTCCTTGCCCTCCCAAATTAAAACCGGTGTGCTCGAGATTGTTGAGGTAATTAAGACTCTTCCTTTTTCGTTATTCTGACTAATTTAATTTCTCCAGCTTTTCATCAAACTTTTCCCCGAACAGCTACAGATCTCAAACGCAGTTGAAACCTTTGTCTCTGGTGTTTGGACCCTCGTCGGCTCTAATCGCCTGCCTGGTGTTGCTGATGATGCGGTAAGTGACGCGCCTCAATATGTCCTGCTTTGACTAAAAATGACCCATGTCCGTAGCTTGTATCTCAGTCGTTGCATTTCATATCTACGGCCATCCGTTCTGGCTACTACAAAGCACTCTTTTCCTCTTCCTCCACTATTTCTTCTCTTGTCGAGGGTGTTATTGTACCGAACGTTTCCCTACGCGACTACGATATTGAGCAGTTCGAAGACGATCCTCTCCAATACATCCGTCTGGACTTGTCGCTCTCTAGCACTGGTGCAGATATTGCCACCCGAAGACAGGCAGCAGGGGACGTGCTTCAAGCTCTTGTGGGAAGCGGGTTTGAGGCCGAGACGACCGAGATCGTTGGCGCATGGATTGGAAAAGGTCTAGCCGAGTACACGGCCAACAAGGAACAGAACTGGAAAGCAAAGGATGGCGCAATTTATCTACTGACCGCGGTAGCAACGAGGGGCGTAACGACACAGGCGAGCGTGTATCCTTTGTAAGACGGCATTGTACTCAACATTCAATTATTATAGCAAGGTGTCACGTCCACGAACGCCTTGGTAGACGTGGTCAAATTCTTCTCAGATCACGTTTTTCAAGACTTGCAAGCCGGGGCTGGGTCTGTTCATCCAATCCTGCAAGTAGACGCTATACGGTTCCTCTACACTTTCCGCAATCAGGTACGTTCCTATGTCGTTTCCTCCCTCCCTACGTTCACTGATATCCGCTCCTAGCTGACAAAACCTCAACTCCTTGCTGTGCTGCCACTTCTGGTCCGCCATTTGGCGTCAGAAAACTGTGTCACGTACACCTATGCCGCGATCACCATTGACCGGATCCTCTTTATCAAGCAGAATAATCAAATGCTGTCAGTATTTCCCAGGAACTCGTATTCTCAGCTTACTCAAATTCTCCAGATTTGCGCAGGCTGATATTCGTGACTTTGCCGCGGATTTATTGAATACTCTGCTGTCCAAGATTGAGGCGGCCGGTACCCCTGACAAGGTTGCAGAAAATGAACATCTAATGAAATGTATGCGTTTAACTCTGGTGATTTTACATTTTTTCTTAGTTTTGTCATTGTTTTAGGTGTGATGCGCGTAATTATAACTGCGCGCCAGACATTAACGCCAGTATACGAACAAGTGCTAAACCGGCTAGTTGCAATCCTTGGTGTTATTTCCAAGAATCCGACCAACCCCAGATTTGATCAATATATCTTTGAGAGCATCTCTGCACTGATGAGGTCTGTCATACATTCGTTTGGACTCCAGAAGTTTACCTTTCAAATCTCTGCTCAGGTTCGTTACTGTCAGCTCACCAACGACGATACCCACATTTGAAAGTGTTCTGTTTGGGCCCTTCACCATTATATTGCAGCAAGATATTGATCGTGAGTGTATTTCTATAAGTGACTCTGGATTCAACGAAGCTAAGACTCAAAATGCCAGAATACATTCCTTATGTTTTTCAAGTTCTCGCACAGATGCTGGAACTCCACATCAAAGATGTTCCGCCAGACTACCGAACCTTACTGCCTTTCTTGCTTACGCCTCCGGTCTGGCAGCAAAAAGGCAGTGTCCCTGGACTCGTGAAACTGCTTGAAGCCTACTTGTCCCGTGATAGCGCCCAGATGCTAGCTGCTGGCCAGATTGCGTCCGTTTTGGCCGTGGTACAGCAGCGACTGATACCTTCACAGCTAAACGATTCTTGGGGTTTTGAGCTGTTACAAAGCGTGGCACGATACGTTGATCCGTAAGTCATTCTGAGGAACCTTCGACAGACACTGAGACTGACTACTCTTCCGCAATAGCATCGGCTTAAAGCAGTATTTTAAGGGTGTCATCATGACGGTTTTGACCCGTATGCAGAAGAACAAAACGGACAAGTTTGTCTACTTGTTTTCGCGCTTTCTACTTTTCGTCATGGCTTTAAATGTCGACGGCCTCGGCCCTGACTATGTCATTGGTACTGTTGAAGAAATTCAAGCAGGGTGTGTGTCCTGTGACAGTGCATTACTACACAACTTGCTCATGCTCTGCGTTGGGGCCTGTTAGATTATGGTCTCAAGTCCTGATCAACTTCATAATACCTCAGGTACCGAAGATGCCTCACAAGGATCGCAAGCTTGCCGCGGTAGGCATGATCCGTATGCTCTTTCAGAGTAGATACTCTGTACAGGGACCCTCTTTACAGGCCTGGTGAGTAATGGATGATGCATTTCCACCTGTTTAATATTCTGATAACTTCCCTCAGGCCTGCTGCCATGGAAGCTCTCATCAAACTATTCAGCGAACCGCAGTATCTCGCTGCCTCAAAAAAGGAAGATGATCCATTTTCCGGAATCACCGAGATTGACTACGAGGAACAAACTGCTGGATATCAAGCAGCTTACTCGAGGCTTGCAGCTTCCGAGTCTGCCGACATCGATCCTGTCCAGTATGTGAACGACCCTCAGCAGTATCTAGGGCAGGAGCTCGTCACCTTCTCCCGCGCTCAAGGACTCAATGTCAAGGATATGATGTCGAAGGCCGATCCGAAGGTCATTCAGCCTTTCCTAGCATCACTCGCCGCAGCTGGTTATGCTATATGATGTAAGACTTGTTTTATGTTGAATAATTCCCATATGTATATGCATCGTGTAATTTACCAATGTGGCATGCTGTTACTGTTGAACATTGAACATCTGTAGAATGAGGTATTATAAGCAAAATCGCGGTCCATCGATTCCATGAACGGGAATCTGCAATCGGTATCAGCAAGCTCTATCGGCGCTTCCTTGGCTTCGCCTTCACATTCTCCTACAAAAAAAAACTGTTGAGAACAGAAAAAACATGGAAGCAGACTCGTAGTATTACCTTTTTCTCGGTGTTTTGGTCGCTCTTTTTTGCTGTTGTAGTTTTCTAAGACTTTGATTAGCACAGTGCAGATCCACCTGAACTACATCTCACCGGCCGCCTGGTCAAGCGAGCAGAGGGCTTGATGGGCGAAGGAGACCGGCTCCGCTTGCCCAAACATAAGGGGACATCATCCTCAAAATCAGAGATATCTTCTTCAAGTTTCGCGAAAGTCGGGGATGGAGACGACTTAACAGCCGTAGGCAAAACATGGCTGACCGTTTCTTCGGGCGGGGGCGACACCTAAATGCAATATAGCAGTGCCAATTATCGTGAGGTTCAAACACGAGCTACCTTAGCTGGTGTGAGCGGACTGCTTGACATCCACAAATTCAAGTCTACTATAGATTTTGATTGTGGTCCGACATCCTTGACCTTTAACCGCTTCGCCAGCGTGGATTCTAAATTGTCAATCTTTTCCTGTAGAGATTGAACCAAGTTATCGCGCTATGGACCCAATATTTCAATATGATGATACACTGAGATGACGGAAGCGTACCCCACGAAGCTCATTCTCCTTCGCAACCATGTCTTGTTCATACATATCCTGCGTCATCTTCATAAGCGAGTCCACGAATGCTTTCTCTGATTCGTTCTAAGGGTCATCGTCAGACAGTTGACATTTTGTGCAACAGCAACAGCTCACCAAATCACCGTATTTATACCGCTGCTCCAAATTGACCTCTCTCTCGCGCATACGCTTAATCGCATCTTCGAATTCGGCTATCTTCTTCATTAATGCTTCGACTTCCGAGTCTGTGCGTTCTGTCGGTAGGCTTTCCGAGCTTGAGTTTGCCACCTCCTGGAGTTGCTTCTCGGAAGCAGACAAGCGAGACCTGAGCTCCTTCAGCAATTCTTCAACAGTCTCAGCCCTTATCGTTTGTGTCCGTAGTAGATTCCTGCTTGCTTCCTCCTGCTGAATGAGCCTATGTTCCCAAGCAGCCGTGACCTTTGACAATGCCTTGTCATGAGCGTCTTCTTGTTGTGCAAAATTTTGCTGGAGGTAAGTGGTTGCCTGTGACAAGGCTTCGCGATGTCCTTCTCCCTGTTCTACCAATCTCTTGAAGTCTGCGGAGGCCTGAGCAAATTCTTGGCGGCGCGTTTTTTCTTGTCTGACAAGTTCCTCCTTGAAATCAGTCCAGAGTTTCGCCATCGCTTCTTCCATTTGCTTTGCGTTGTCCTGTGCAGCTATGTGCTGTTGCTCCTGATGGTTCTTGACAAACGTTTTGAGGTCTTGATCCGCATCACTTCGAAGCTTCGCGTTCTCGGTCCTCAATGAGGCAATTTCGGATTTGTACTCCTCGACCTCGGCTTGAGCTATCGAGTTTGTCCTTCTGTATTCATCGAGAGAATCCTTGAGGGCAGACCTATCCGTGTCGACTTCGGTTAGCTGATCACGTAGAGTGACTACCTCTGTGGAACGTTCTTCCCCAACGGCTTCCAATTTCGAGCAAGCCGTTCGGCAATGGTCAAGAGAAGTTTGAAGAGTCGCCACTTTTCCTAACAGAACTGCGTTTTCCGACCTAAGCTTGTCGACCGAGGATTCCAGGTGCGATAATTTGCTTTGAAGCGTACTCTTCTGCTCTTCAAGCACCGCGATTTCACCTTTGAACTTGCCCTGGATCGACTCTATGTCTGCCTAACAACAAGTTGTGCGCAGACACCCAAAAAAATGCTAGCGAAAGACTTACTGCGTGGGATTTCTCGGAGTGCAGCAATCGTTCCTAAATAACGTTGAGTGGCAGACACAAAGTTTACTCGTGCAAGACAGGCACCTGCAAATCCCCGCTGTGCTCCTTAGCAAGCTTTAAAGTCATCGTTTGCGAGTCAAACCTCTCCTGGAGAACCTGAATATAGTTGGTGAGAAATCGAGACAACAGCCACCATAAAGACTGACTGATAATCGAATATTCATTTGCCGCAACCTTCAGCGAGTATTAGCGACATTGCAAAGATACATTTGATTGTGACAGCACTCACTCCTCTTCTCCCTCTTCATGCTCTTGTTTCATCTTAGCTGCCTCTGCTTCCAAGGATCGCACTCGTTCAAGCGCACGTTCGACGTTAGCATTGGCCACTGTCTCAGAGGCCTTTGTGATTCGAATATTATCTTCAAGCTCCGAAATTCTGGTAGCAGATTTACGAGATCTATCAAGAAATTTCGTCAGCGAATCTGTATGTTCAACATCAATTTTATGACTTTACGAGAGCTGTAAGGCCTCCTTCGAATCTTCAAGTAGTCGAATCCTTTCTGTCAATGCCGAAATTTCACCGTGTTTGCTTTGAGTATCCAGTCGCGAGGCAGCAAGATCACCCAAAATTCTGAATGGGTGGGGTATTCAGGCAATCCAAACGAGTGTATGAATCGAATAAAAGAAAGACCGTGCTCACTCTTTAAGACGGGCAGTCTTATCATCTAATTGATGCAACTGAGCCTCCGATTCACGTCGGAGCGACTCATTCCTGCGGAAAAGATCGACACAGTAAGCGCAAATTAACAAGGCTCATTCTAACCATGACTTGCTTTTGCCCAAGTACATCGAATTCTCGTTCTCGTTGCTCCAATTTCTCACTCAGACTAGTACATCTATACCAATAAATGAGAAACGGTTTCACAAAAACAAATTGAACACACACCGTTTATTCGCGTCGGTGATCTGTGTTTCGAGTTTCAGACCTTCGGCCAGGAGCTCCGCGTTCTCTTTTTCCTTCTCCACAAGTCTCGCCATTGTATCTTGCATCTGCTTTCCTGTGCATCGACCAACGCCCTGCGTGAAGCACAGTACGATAATAGAATGTTCGCCATACCGGTATGTTCCCACACACTGATACTACGTGCCAAGCTATTTCCCTCTTCTTTCCTGAGAAGCTCTAAGTCACCGACCCTCTCATTGGCTTCCACTAATTGCGAGCTCAGAACATGAAGCTTGTCACGCAAGAGGTCAATAACCTGTTGTGCTAATAATATCCAGGAGCATGAAGAGAGAAAGAAAAAAGTTGTGATGACCGCGTACCGTTGTTCCGCTCGTTCTGAAGCTCTTGGACCAGCTCACGGGTCTCGTTGCTTTTGAGAAGATGGCGACCAGAATCATCTAACAAGGGCTCAATCTCTATTTCAACGAAATCAATAATATTAAATGAATCATCAAGAATGAAACAACCTTTGATCCCATTCGAGGATTGCATTCTGATAGTCCCAAGGTCGACCTCCATTCGTTGCATATTCTCCTGTGATCGTTCGTGGCGGATCTTCAATTGGTCGAAAGCTGTTTTCAAAGCGCCAAAGCTAGAATTGAGAAGCACAATCAGCCTTCACCGAGTCTCAACAGTATCAATAAATAAAACAGACTTTTTTCCCATGTTGTCGATGCCCCGCTTCGCCGTGTCCTTGATTTTGTTGACGCGGTCTTCGCTCTCCGTCGCTTTCTTCTCCAGTACCTTCAATTGGTTCTGTAATCGCATGATCTGTTCGTCTTTCTCGTTGATCGTACTCTGCTGAGATTCTTTCGCGCGTAATGCTTCTTCTAGCTCGCCTCGAAGGCCGGTGGTCTCTTGGTCTTTGCTAGTAATGCAATCCATATTCTTTTTTGCTGCTTGTTCCAGTTCAAATATACGTTTCTGAAGCTCTCCTGTTAGCTTTTGCGAAGAGGAAAGCTGAGAACAAAGATTTGCGGTGTTCATGCGCTGTAGCCGATATTAGTAAGTGTCGTAATAGCGCATATATGCGCCTTGAACGGTTAGAGTAGCGCGACTTACTTCCTCAGCGAGCTGCATCTTTGTGAGCTTGGCTTCCTTCATTTTGCGATTCATCTTCTCGAAATCGATATCATCGGCATCCACCAGCCCCTCGTCCGGATGTACGGAGTTGGGGAAAGACAATCTATCGTGGACCCGCAAAGAAAGTTCTTCAAAGGAAGATGTTTTATAGGCTTCATCGCGATGGCGTCTTGTCTCTTCCGCGCACTCGGCCAGAACACCGCGAGACTCAGAGTGGGGTAGCCAATCGGCTAAAAAGAAATAGATTATCGATACCTTCTACCAAATTGAAAGGAAACAATCATTTACGGGAAAAAGATTCTACTTTCGGCTGTACTCGGCGAGGAGTCGCGAGATGGCTAAGCAAAGGGAAGATACGAGGATGCTGTTGCAACGAGTCTTGAGAGTGAACTCCCACATGACTCTTGGACATGTGCTTTGGGGCCGAGCTCTGTGTTACGGCGTGCAAAACTGGAACAGCTGGTGAATGCGGGTGATGTCTGGCTGATTGACTCGGGTCTGGAATGGCATTGCTTCGAGAAGTCTGGAAAGTAAAAGAAAAAGGTCGCTTGGAGGGATTCGCGTTGGACTTGGGCAAGATAGGGTCCTGGACGTCGTGTTCCATAGCAAAAGAATTGATAAACCAAGAAATACTGAGACCGCCGCCAGCAACGTTGAGAACGTAAGTTAAAGTACCAAGAAAGCTCAATGGGCCGGCCCTGGGCCGGACCGACTTGAAGCTGTTGGCAAGCAGTAACACACAAAGGCACTTGGCCTCAATGGCAACTGGCGTACCAACGGAGGCAATCTATTCCCCATATTCTCCATCTGACGGCACTGAAGGGTACGCTTTATACCTCGCTTCTAAGCTCAATAAGTCATTCGCTATGTTTTAGGCCTGTACTTCGTGAATTCGTGAATGAAACTCTTGCTGCAACTCAAGGACGACCGGCAAGTCAACGTTCACCGCGTTCGGAGCTCTTGTCGACTGTTCAACGCTCGAACAGCGTTAATACTCCTTTAAGTAGTCGGGATGCTATAGGTCGGCAACGTGACTTTCGTCCTCGACGCGGCCCCACCCAGCGCTATCGGCGCGAGCGCGAATCAGTCTACCAGAACACTCCTCCCCATGAACTATTGCGGTTACTGATCGAGCACGAATATGAAGCATCCAAGATGCGCAAGACCCTTTACCTAGCTTTCTCGGAGCTCGAAACTCAGACTCAGCGTGCCGCCGCAGCTGAAAAGCAGTCCCAGGACACCGCGGCTCAGTTTCAGAGAATAAACGAAAGCCGGCTGGCCGTAGAACGAGAGTCTCGTATACTTGAAGAAGAATTGACTCTGTACAAGATTCAATACGATCTCGCTCAAAAAGAGATTCTCAAGGCCAGAGAGACGATGATCAGATTGAAGGCTGAATTGGGCGACGCCGAAAGTGTGGCGCGCAAAGCCAAAGGAGATGCCAGGAAAGTGAAGGAGGCTATGGGGATTTGGAGAGCTCGAGAAGAAGGTCGGCGGCAAGGGTTTGAAGATGGTTGGAGAAGGGCACGGGAAGAATATGGCATCGTCTCTGGGCCACCAGTGCTTGAATTTGAAGATAATGGCGGTGTTGTTCCTCCTTCAGCAGCTCTATCAGTGCAGCGTTCCGAAATGCAAGGCAATGAAGACGATGACGACTTATCGGACCACATTGCGACACCGCAAAGAGATGAACGAATTCAGCTTCCTGAGGTTCCCTTCGTCCCGCGATATGACAGGAACACTCCTTCGTCAGCCCCAAATCAGGATCCCGCTATAGCAGCATCATATCCACCGTTCAGTTCTCCATCTTCTGGTCACCAAATGCCAGAGCCAATCGTCCAGCCCGAGCCTGCTCCCCCGCTTGCTCAATCCCCTCCTCCGAGAGCGCCATCGAGATCAGCAGTAGGAATGCGTACCCCTGCTATCCAAACTTATGCCTTGGAGATTCCACCCCCTGATCAGGTGGAATTTGACAATAGACCTACGCGCTCTAATTCTCGAAAACATCCACCACGGCCATGGCGGCCTGAAGCGCCGACGCAACGACGTTCTCCCTCTCCTCATCCACCAATTAACTTTATCCCATCTCTCTCTGACGATGGTCGCATCCCTCTTCCTCCTCCTCACGAGATGGCCGCAAATCCTTCATCGCCTCAACATGAGGTACACGAGCTCCCTGACCCAAGCTCTCTACCTCGAGGTTTAAGCGGAGGCCGTAGAGACCTTCCGTCATCAGGCCAGGGAAAAGCCAGAATTGCTCAATCGTGGTATAACCGGGGTCGCGGGCCCGATGAACACGCCACTGGTGTAGATGGCTCATCCAGTGTCAACAACTCAGCTGAACCTCAGCCCTCATCGTGGTATCAACCTAAGGGGTCAACTTCGCCTGTACACTCGAAAGACTTCGCGTATGGAAACCCTTCTCGCGATAGACGTTCTTCATTCAATTCAGGTCTCTCTGGAAATTCTGGTTCAGTGTCGACACAGTACTCTAGAATGGAACTTCTCAACATCCCAGGAGATGTCAATTTACCCCCTGAACAAAAAGGCCCCAGTGGTTTCGGAAACACACTGAAGAATATATTTCGTGGAAAGGGTAAAGATCGAGAGCTCAGTATTATTAAAGAGAGTTCCTTGAGTAGGCAAGGTAGCCTGAATGCAGCATCTCAAGCACCTCAACAATCATCTGAACGCCTACATAATCCGTGGCCTCCTGTAACAATGCACACAGAGCTTAATCAGAGATTTGCTGACAATATCAGATACGACGATCCTGATGAAGTTGAGAGAGTAGAAGAGTGGCGTGCAGAGAATCATCCTGACCCGGTACGTTTTATCATTCAAGAATTTGTCACAGCCTTACTGGTCTCTTGCTAGCTGCCCACAAGAGATCGACCTCCTCGTAACGTCCGCATGCCTTCCGAGCTTACTGTCCCTGCACCGCTTTCGCCACGGAGAGCACCACAGAGCAATATAGGCCACTCACGGTCTATGTCAACAGGGTCATTTCCAGCTTACCAAGATTCGCGGCCTATTGCCTCACCTCGAAGCTCAGCTAATCGGTCCGCTGGTGGCGCTGGTGGCGGCTCATCTAGGAGAGTTGTTTCTATGTCTGGAAGCAGTAACAATAATGTAACAAGTCCGCCCGTGGCGATCTCGGTGCAATCTCCTGTGAGTTTTAATTTTGCTGATCACAACTTTTGTATCATCATGAATTTGTTTGTGCTGCTTACAACTCGAACTGTTTTCCACTTTAGTCCCAGTCTCCATCGGATACCCCAACCCCAGCTGTATTGAATAGTGCATATAGTATTGCTCGTCGGGGATCAGGGACACCAAATGGCTCCACCTATCTCAGCCCCAATTACGCCACTTCTCCTTTGCCCCATGATCGTCCTCACTCCCCTTCAGTGCTGCACGGCGATGGAAGGGGTTCACCTCAATTCAACAGTCCTGGTCCGCAAGCTTCTGAACCTTGGCCCCCGACTGAACGACCTTCCTCTCGGACTGCTGGCGATCCATTTAACCCTAATGGAATTATGCCATTCAGATATCCAGTGGTGGGGCAGCAGGAGCGCTCACGCACAGCAACGCCCACATTTCCACACGGGACATCTGATCATCACTCTTCCCATACGCGAACCCCCTCTCGAGCGGCGCAACAACTACTTCCCACCTCGCGTCCTGCCAGCGCAGCTTCTAGTCGGCCCTCCCACCGTCCATCAAATAGCATCCACGGGGGAGAGACTCCTAGCTTTCTAAAGCGCCCTCTGCCTGACTCAGCGGCCCACTTACGCTCTACTTCTGTGGACCAACCTCATCCTCTAAGACATGTTGCTTCGAACATATCAGTGAGATCGGGTGGATCCTATTCTCACTTTGATCCAGAGTCGTATAGAGACCCTGCTTTTTTCGCTGCAGACACTGGCAACTGAATACCTTGAGATATTTGAATGGATATTTGAATGCTTGGACAGCCTTGAGATCTATGTACTGGTCAATGGATTGTCATGCTGCTGACACTTCCTTAAGCCTTCTCTGCAAGACGACGGTACATGATCTTGAAGTCTTCCAATTTCCCAAGTCTTTTACATTAGTTTAGAAGAATTTTTTTTGGTTCGTCTTTCCGTAGATGGACTCGCCGAAAATCCGATGTCGATCCTACGCAGTCCGCAAGTTCTACTTTATAGTAAATCGAACCCGAATAGATGGTGCGCTCGTAAATCAGGATCTGAGGCAACTGGCTGAAAAGATTAAATTCGATTGAGCTCAGTCTTTTACACGCTATCTACTCCGGGCTACAAACTGCTACAAACCTGATCTGATTACTGAACTTCAGCTGGGATCTCAGATGAGATAGTTCGCTCTGAATAGTAAGAGCGCTGAGTTGAGCACTAATTGAACCCGGTCAAGCCCGGCACCGTGCACCCCGATAAGCGAAGACCGAATTGTTCGAATTGTTCCAAAACCTGTCTGAGGCTAGAAGCCTACTCCGCCCTACTCCGCCGCCGCAAACTTCAAAACCTTTTAAAACTCGAATGGAGTTTTCAGGCTCTAGTATAGTACATATGGTGGTGCCTCAACTCGAGAATACCTTCTCATGTGAGGTTTTCAATTATGAACTGCTACACGGAACTAAATAATGCCAGTCTCCAGATATATAAATTTCACAGGACAGGCTTCGGGAAGGACTTACCAAATGGACAGCGAAAATCGTCGGCAAGACATCGAAATTGAATATGGATGTTAGCGCCGGTCATGCTATACTCACATAGTCTAAATCCGGAGATTTGTGCCAGTAAATCCATTCTCATAAATACGCTGCTGCTTATTTGTGGTGCCTTCTCGCTCCCCCTTACCCTTGTTCTTTATCTCCTTGACTTCAGTCTTCTCTGTTCTTGTTATCGACAATGACGCGTGGCCGCAAGAAGGACACAACTATACCCCCTTCCCGGGCTCTGACCCAGCAACGTGATTATCGTGCCAGAAAGGCCCAGTATCTGGCAGAACTTGAAGAACGTTGTCGCCGCGCGGAACAGGAAAACCTTGAACTTCGGAAAGAGCTAGACACCCTGAGAGCGGGGCTTCCTCTTTCCTATCCCTTGGATCCGCGATTGGTACAGTACTCCTTCCACAATCATGCGCTCGAACGGTGCTCATATCATATTGCAGGTCTCTGCCTCGTCAGGACTGATGAAAGATCTGAATGCAGCAACCCACGCAATAGAGCAATTCCAAAAGCTTGCTTATCCAGAAGTGCCACCGCCTTCGCTGGATTCGCCCGCACAATCCGATTCCGCGTTGCCGCAGACATCATCTGTGGCATGCCTTCGCCCTGCTTTCTTCCCATCACCATCACCTTCACTTTCCGAACCATCTCTACCCCCATGTGATACTGAAAAATCTCGAGACTCTCCGGACTGCTGGCCTGTTGAGTCTTCTCGAGCACCAGAGTCTCTCCGCAAAATCCTGTGCTTTCCGGACGTACCGAATAGTCATGCTCGTAACCTATGCGGTCCATTGCCCTCGTTGACCGAAGACGATGATCAAAGCGACATGTCCACCGATATATCATAACAAGGCTCTGCCACGCTCTGCCACGCTCCACCCTTTCTGTATCAATAGCATTTCTCCAGCACTTTGTGTAAGTTGCTACGGTTCTTCTTGTCTCCAGACTAACATTACTCACACAATAGGCTTTGACTATCTTATCATTATTTCTCGGTCCGGACAGAACTTGTCCCGCTGTTTGTAATACTATCTATGTTGCCATGCGCAGAATCTTCTACTTGCACATATGCGCTTCATGCAATTCTGATCAACTATATCTCTCGGTGTTCACATCCAGCTGCTTGTAGGTGGGAACAAGAAATAATTTCTGCATGACTGTGCGTTGTATGTAGATCACTCAGATATCGGGTATACTTCATTAGGAGTGCTATTTGCGGTGATACCGAGTCCTAAATTAAAAGGAACAAGGTCGAGTTGCAAATTGAAAAAGTTTCTGTGTAGTTTCTGTGTATGTACCACATGCTCAATGTCAACCCTTCTCAACCCTGCCTTTAGCGGCCTAGTTACTCCTAGTTACTATATTCTCTGATGCCTTATGCTGCATGGTAGGTTCAAGTGGTTAACTCGGTCTACGGCAGTGCACGGCCTGAGGGAGTCAGATTGGCCTTACTCAGCTCAGCTGTATGGTAGGCTGGAAACTTATCCCTTTTTGTGCATACATGGGAGGATCATTCTTCTTGGATTGTACGCAGATGACTGAAACCCGCGCACTACTAGGATCAATATTGTATTATGTTACCTACGAAATTCTGTATTGATAATCCGAACTCTCTGGACTCCGGCCAGTTAGGATACTCACCAGATTTGGTTAAGGCACAAATTGGAGCTCAAAATCATTGCAAGACTGCAAGTTGACTTGATCCTTGATGTGTCCAGAAATATGAACGCGGTGTTTCCGTTTATCATATCACCTTCCTGTGTATCTTCGGCAAAACTGGACATATTTTCGGCCTTCAAGCTTGCTTCAAGCTCCAGGGTTAGAACGCTCGGACTTCCCGTCTGTGACTCTGTGGTTCTCATTCTCGGTCAGGAGATTCCTTCGATGAACTTTGGTTTAGTACGAAGCCAACAGCTTATCATGAATGGGATAACTCACCACATGTACTGCAGGCTCTACGAGCCGTCTATCAATCATTCGGGGACAATGCTTTCTACGTTTTGCGGAACTTTTGAACTGAACTTTGCCGATGTTCCATCTCGACCCGAACGAGCCCGAACAGGCAGGAACAGACCTGAACAGGCCCGAACGCCCACCCTTGACGCCAAGCTCTAAATAGCCGCAATGGTGATCAATGATTAATATCGATTATGATCACCGGCATCAGTGGCAGTAAAATCAGTAAATCAAAGATACATACTGTAATATAATTTCAATTTCAATTTCACTCGCGGCTGCCAGGTCCCCTGTCGCGCATGTGCATTGCATCCACAGTAAGTATTACTCAAACTGAGCGCAGAGCTAGTTGAGTGCAGTGCGCGGTCATTTACAACTCTGTTCTGCTCACTCCGAGTTGAACGTGCAGAGTAGTGCATGAAAACAATAAATAATTGCGAAACCTGCTGCAACAAGACTTAGCCTAGTCGCTGTCGCTGCTGCTATCATCAGAACTATCTTGATCATCATCCGTACTGCTCTCCTCTTCGCTCTCATCGTCGTTTTGCGCGCTCTTCTTCACACCACCTCCCCTCATCACCGCCATCTGTCCAGCAAGTGAATCCTCCTCAGGTTCCGAGATCTCGTCTTCGTCTGCTTGCTCATCAGCATTAAGAGCCGATAAATCATCAACTTTGAGCTAAAAGAGAAGCAGTCGTCAGCCAATTTACATCTATAGGGCAAGCACAACACACCGTCATATTCCTAGACACCTCTTCACCAACAAAAGTGTCGCTAACCAGGTAAATCTTCCATGTATACATCCCCGGGCCTTGAGGCGCCTGGAACTGCAACTTGTACGATCGATAATTACGATCTCCAGCGGTAGGGTTGGAATACGGGACATTCATAATCTTCATGGGTGGGACGACAACTCGAGAACTCTTGTCATCCGCAAGAACCAACCACCAGCCTGGTCTGCGATTCTACAACGTACGTGGGATTAGCATTATAGAATCTAGGAAAGAAAAGTGACTGACCCCTGGCCAGTGAGGTGCGTGGGCCCAACCAGCGTCGTCCTCGTCTGTAATGGCCTCAGCATCGTTGCGGCTAAGTAAAAATTCATTATCCTTTTCCTCATTCGCCCTGACGTTTTTCTTGATTTGATCAAGACTAGACTCAGACTCGACTTGTGGTATTGAAGAAGTAGGCGGCGATAATCTGAGCTTGACTACAAGGTAGACGATCGATGATGGCGTCACGATTCGCTCGCCAATGACTGACACACACGTCAACACAGACTTTAACTGGAGTCGAGAAAGCCATACCCTTGTAAGTTGCATCGACGAGTTCTAACCTGCCCAATTTTGAAACCGCCTTTCTGATGTCAGAAACTCTCCCGTCGCGCTTAGTCTCTAATTTCTGAATCAGATCAGAAAAATCAGTAGCCCCCAACAGGGAACCATCAGCTGAGACCTCTTCGCTCTTGATACCAGGTAACTGAATGAATCTATCGCTCTTCGCTGCCAGGGAACGTGGTAGAAGTGCCTGTGCCAAGTAAGCATGCAGATGCATGATATACGTTGTGGGAATCAGCCAGTTGCGAGAGATGGAGATGTTCAAGAGAGCATTCAGCATCAGAGGTGTCTGCAGCAAAATACGTGTTTGTTCTACGAACAATTAATCACACCGCTGGGCAGGGTAGAACAACGACCTACCTTTCTGTAGGCTTGACGTCTGTACATTCAGCCGCAGGAGATGCGCATAGAGCAGAATCAAGGGACGTCGTTTATTCTCATCCTGTGCCTCTCCGACTAGGGATGCAACCACACTCCACTGCTTTGCCGCCTGTACCGCAATCTCCTTCTCCAAACGAACCAGTTCCTTTTGTTCCTCGGCCTTGCTTGTCTTGCGGTCAAGTTCCCATTGATAGGCAATTCCAAGGGTCCCTACAACGTCGTCCATTGTAGACTCCTCCTTGAGAGCTTTGAAGAATGCTGCTGCTGAACGAGCATTCACACCGTCCTTAGTTTTCTGGCGAGTCCCGAACCACCAGCGGCCCTAATGATATCCTAGTCATGATCTTGGAACAGCAGGAATGCGGAAGAGATACGCACGACCATTGCAGGTAAAGCACCTCCGAATAAAAGACCATAAAGACCCAGCACCCAAATGTTATTCTTGCTTTCAACAATCCATTTCGGCAGAGCAATACCCATAGACATCTCACTTCGCCCATCAGGGTTGCCGAATTCTTCCCAATTTTTCCGAATAGTCTCGTCTGTAAGACTAGAAACACGAGGCACTGAATATAGGAACAGCAGAAGTATCCAAGGCCTTACGATTTGTAGGCTTTCGTGATTTCAACAAATCGGTTTTGAATTTGCTCGATCGTCTCATTCACTGATGCTTTCACTTTATCGGGATGACTGAAGTAGTCTGTTAGCAACAAAAAGGGTCAAGCTAATAGCCACGTACTATATCTTGGAAAGCTTCTTATAGTGGGACTTGATCTCCTTTTCCGTGGTTCCCTGTCGTCAGAAATCAATTAAACGCCCCAGTATCATCCTGGTCTTGATGCGAACACGCACTGTCGAAATTCCCAGAATTTCAAAAGGGTCGTAAATTTTATTTTCCAGCTTTGCATTAGCAACTTTATATCCGAGAAAACCAACGAGAGACCATCCAATTATGATGAATATAGATCTATGATACATGGTTAGTTCAGGACATGATGTACAAGATATACCACCCACTGACTTCTTCGAAAACTTGGGATTGAGAAGGGTGCCCTTCTCTCGCCGTGCGGTGAGTTGGCGCTGGGTAGCGCAAGGATGGCACTGACAGCCTGACAACACTTTCTTTGCTGATAAGGATGAGTACCAGGTGCACAAATAAGTAATATTGGCACACTCACTGGACGGTGATAGGGATGCAATCGTAAGGGGAACAAGAATGAGAACAAGGAAAGAGAGAACGAAGTAAGCGGCCATATTCCCGCCCTCATCATAGTTGTAGTTCGCCATTGTCGCACGTCGCGGTGAGGGTGAAACGAGTGCGCTGGCTGTAAGCTGTAAACTGGGCCAGGGACGAAACGCGATGTACGTGGCAGATCACGTGTCCAAATTCGACTCCGACTAAGGCTATTCAGGACCCCCGACAATTGGGGGGAGGGTAGGATACGGATCCACCTACAAAGTGGCCTTTTTTCGGTGAAGGTAGGATACGACCCCCACTAAAAGTCCACCTATCGTTGATTTTACCATGCTGAGGTGAGGTAAATGTTAGAATAGCGGATTAGCAACGCTACTCG
>JH814838.1:5631-19311 GCA_000296255.1 Omphalotus olearius VT 653.13
CGCTCCATTAGAGTTTTTGCAAGAAACACCGTCTCCTTCTCCTCCTCGTAACATTTCAACTGATCATCGATCCACTCGACGATCTGTATATCCGATGGATGTAACGTTTTTAATTCGGAAAGTCGAAAGATGGTGATGAACTCGTGACGGAATACTTTCACGTCTACAGTGGTTAATGCAGACGCAGGCGTCAAAGACGAAACTGAACACGAAAAGTCTCAATCAGAAAATTTAAAGCGACTCGTAGAAAACCTCGTCAACGTACCCTGCACGAGAAATACCTGTCCTTGTACTCTCGCAAAGGCAAAGTGGCCGCTGTCCACTGCCGGCGGGATGTAAGCGATATCACATGAGATATCTTTGTGCCGTTGGTTTCCAGCACTCTGATAAGAGTAGGCGGCGGCGACAGGTGAGCACATCTCCATCGTCCGTGAATGTAACGCAAGAGTGGAAGGGAGACAAAGAGAGGGAGAAAACGCGGTAAAAAGGAGTCGCGAAGAGTTGATGTAGTCTTTTATAAATAGTTGTCCCAGCGACATGCTCGGACCACGAGGGGTAAGGCCGTATTGATACCGAGGATCGCGAATGTGACCGTGTGTAGCCTAATTTGAATGGTAGGATCGTGGATAAAGCCCGAAGCATATATTCCTGTCCAACTGGGGAGCACATCTCCATTATACCACAAGAATGGTCGTGTGAGCAAAGAGAATTTCAACGATTCCCTCCCTCTAGCTGTATACAGTAAGGTCTCTGCTTAGCCTCCAAGTACTAGAGAGGAAGGACTAAAGACAATTACTTACCAGTGGCAGTGGTAATATGAAGATTTACGAGATCGCCGATCGCCGTGCTAAAGTTGATTGCTCCGATCATGTCGAGCTTCGTCGACATATCTTCACCGGAAATAAACTTCCAAGTTCGAGGTCTCGATGGAGTCGGTCCGGGTCGCGACGCATTGAAGGCCTGTGGAGACCTACCCAGACCGATGCTTGTGAGAGAGTCCAAAGGGCAAAATTAGCGTTGATGAGTCGTGCCAGCACACAGTTTCCATTCCATGCTGTTCCGTCGTAACTGGAATTAAGCCCCTAATCTCTACCTTTCATGAACACGTCACACCGCCCTCTAGTCGTCCAGTGGAATACACGAGGCGTCGCTGAGCAGTGGCTAATGAGATTGAGAAGCTTTTCGGCTCTAGTTCATGAGAGATAAGGAATAAGAGGGGATAAAAGGCGGTCACTTGATCCCAGCGCCTAGCTTAACAGCACAGCCACATGTGCCAAAGCCACAGATCTCATCACATGACCAGTACAATAGCCAACCCGCGCCGCGCAGCTGCTTCCTAAGTTCCTTGAACAATACTTCAAGCTTGTCACCAAATATCCAAGTACTCGAGTAGTCACTAGTCAAGCTTCAAGGTCAACGGCCGAGAAATAAATTGACAAGGCTGAGTATGTGGTCACTGTTGGCTAGACTCTCTGAATGCATAGCTCAAGACTTCATCAGCCTTGCGAAAACTCGTCGGCAACGCATACCCTGGCAACTCCAAATCTTCAGAGGTAGTGACCACTACAGCCCCCCCTACCGCCGTCACCTGCACGAAATGATGCATCGTATCCTGCGCCAACGTCGTAAGGTTATTTATTGCTAGTCCGTTCAAAGTCAAGAAATGCGGTGGACTCGTTTCATTACTTTCATGAACGCATACACGTGCCGGAAATTCGAACTGTTGTATATTCCCAAGTTGTATTCGAAGCATCGTTCGGAACACTTGGGTCAGCCTCGGTGTCGCCCGCCTCTAGCGACTCTAGAGTGACGTTTGTAGCACTACTCACATCCTCGTAGACGTTTGCAAACACACCAAAAATCCCGAACCGCATCAGCGGGTTTCGAGAGGCAGAGCCATTGAAATGGTTCCCGAAGGACTGTAAAGTGCATCTTTCCAAGATCCCGAGCAAACTCTTTCGTACCATTGCCCAAGAGCATGAATTTGTAGTGGTTACGAATGATGTTGTAAGAGAATGTCACGTTGTCGGTACCGTCTTCTCAGTCAAATAGACCTGTTGAAATGAACATGCGAAGGTGTTTGAAGAATAGGCTATTCGTGGGTAGTCGGCCCGGGAACGTACCGTCAAATCTATCAACCTGAATGGATGAGTTCATATAAAGCCATGATCAGGAATGACTAGACACTGAAATATCTTGACCCACATGTCATCCATCAATCATATCAGGCTCCCCACTCAATTGGTCCTGGAGTTCACATCCGTCAAGCCAGATATTGTTAGAGTTAACAAGCCCGACAGCATCGTATCTAAGGCCAGGGTCCAGGAAGCAAGAAACAAAATCAGTCTCACTTCGCTGGAAGGTTTTTCGAGTACTTACTCAGCATTCCGCGAACTAGGAAAAGTTTATCCGTAACAGAACGCATAAAGTCCGGGATTCAGCTTCATGGGTTGCACTTTATCAAAGTCTCTGGTGCCGGGAAACAATCCGACGGACTCGCCAGCTTCGAATTCCGTATCCAGATATTGTCCAATTTATCCCGTTCATAGCAGCATTTTTATCCAAAATCAAAGAAGTGTTGTTCGTCAAACGAGAGCCCACTTGGGCTTTTTGCGTTTCAACAACGACGGGCCCCCTTTCGTGGCATTCCTTCGAAGGTGACATCGTTCGCGACGGCTTTATCGATAAGTGCGGTGTATGTTGTGAAGGAAAGAATATATAGTGTGATATTGAATTGCTGAACTGCGGAGTCCTCGGTTCCTGTCATTTCAATGTAAGTAATTCTGGCACGTAGCTATTGAGGCTGAAGAAATAAGTGACGTGACATTCAGAATTTCATCTGAAAGCAATCAGATGCTTTGGCGTACCGTCGCCATTTCATTCCCATTAATTGTCCCATTCATACATATATCGTCTTTGTAAATGGCAGGGCAAGCGCTTCTCTTAGTTTGGTTGCATTTGATACGATGAAGACTGCGGAGTTATGGAGAGATCCTCCGGTAGATGCTCCGCCAAACCCGAATGGCTTGTGGGATAGCACAGGCGGGATGAAGCTTGCTGTACGTTTTTCAATGTAAATAAACCAGTCTGAAAGGGAGCAAGTACACGTACCATCTGACACTCGAAGTGCGTATAGGCACGGGAACAATAGTGCCAGAAAAGCATTCTTCAAAGTGAGTACGTCGTTGAAACCATGGCAAGGCACATTGTAAATATAAGCCTGTCAAACGGTCCGACGGACCGCAAAACATTTGAGGAGGTACGGAGGAAGTCGAAGGCGTCTCATGGGACATTCATTCAGGTCACTCTGTTGGATGTTGAATTGCATCTTCGGAAAAACTGCCAGGAGGGTTTGCTAGTTAATATCAGTCCGTAGCTCGAAAAACAATTTCCGAGTGTCTCTTATGTGAATAAGTACCATGGTTACAACTTGCGAGCAGATTCGACTCACGTTTTGAAGGTAAAGGTTGGGAAAAGTGGTATGCGCCGGTACACGTAGGAAGGACTTGAAAAACCAGAATGTGAACTTCTGAGGCCTGTAAAAAGAGAAACAAAATTGTCAATCGCAGAGACAGTTTCCCTAAGATCATTATTTCAATGAAGATTCCGTAAAATGGTGTTCATTGTTCAGGCGTTCAACGTCAACCGTTGACCGAGAACTTGTACATGTAAAGTGGAAGACGTTGATTACGCAACCGCCATCGGTTAAAGAAGAATCTCACGACTCACCAAAGGTTTTCTCGTCGACGTTCATCTGCAGGTTGATGCCAGTGACTCTAGCACTCGTGCAAACATTTTAACGAGCGACCGTCTATGAGTTATCTACCCTGCGCGGTCTTCCTTATCTTATCAATGCGCGTCTGCACAGAGCGCCGATCGGCCGAGGCCACTATCCCCTCCACCCCCTGCTATCTCCAGTGACTCGATTGAACACACGGGCGCAATCTATAAAGCCCACTAGAGCCTAGTGCGGTGAATTTGCCAACCTCCTTCCTGCCTCATCCGCCCCTATCTTCTCATCTTCTCCATGGTGTTCCCCTCTGAACCTGAATTCGAGCAGGTAAGATTTGGTCTATACATCATGAGGGTTCTTACTGAATTGCCTCTTGAATTCTGTGCTCTAGGCTTTGACTGAGCTCACGCAGAGCTTGGGCCCTTTTCTGAAAGAGAATCCCTCTTATCAGAAAGCACTCGACATCGTTCAAGTTCCTGAACGCGTCGTCCAATTTCGCGTCGTATGGGAGGACGACAAAGGACAGCCCCAAGTCAATCGTGGATTTAGAGTGCAAGTATGCCTACTGTCTTTTCTATTCACGTTCGCTCGGATTGAATTGATTCTATGCGTGTAGTACAACTCTGCATTGGGACCCTACAAAGGCGGTCTTCGTCTCCACCCATCTGTGAACCTCTCCATCCTCAAGTTCCTGGGATTCGAGCAGACATTCAAAAATGCTCTCACTGGTCTTAACATGGGAGGTGGCAAAGGTGGATCAGACTTTGACCCCAAGGGCAAGTCAGACGCAGAGATTAGAAGATTTTGTGTATCTATCATGTCGGAGCTTTCTCGACATATCGGACAAGATACTGATGTACCTGGTTAGTGCCTCTGTCCCATGTCACATCCTTATCGCGTTCTAACCAAATTCACGCTGTGGCGCATTCGGTTTGAGGATAGCTGGTGACATCGGCACTGGCGCGCGCGAGATTGGTTTTATGTTTGGCGCATACAAGAAGCTTAGGAATGAGTTTGTCGGTGTGCTCACCGGTAAAGGTAAAAACTGGGGTGGAAGCTTTATCCGACCTGAAGCGACGGGGTATGGGTTGATCTACTATGTTGAGCACGTACGTATATTCATTCCGTTTGCGCTTCCGTTTCAGTCCCGTCATTCCTTATCTCTATTCACTATTTTATACCACCCACATTCCTTACTTCCGCTGGCATTCCTTCCCGGCTCATATGACTCAACTCAACATCTTCTCCATATGTACAGATGATCGCAAAAGCCTGCCCCGAATACTCTCTTACCAACCATAACACACTCGTCGCGATCTCCGGTTCTGGCAACGTCGCTCAATACACCGCACTCAAAGTTATCGAGCTTGGAGGCACTGTCCTATCCCTCTCTGACTCCCGCGGCTCATTAATCGCTAAGGAGGGAGGTTTCACTAAGGAAGTCGTCGAGAGCGTCGCTCAACTCAAACTCAAAGGCGGGTCATTGGAAAGCTTCAAATCATTCGCGGATGAAACGAAGTACTCTTATCATCCTGGTAAGCGCAAAAAAAGCTACCGTTTGTAAAATTCTGACCTGAATTTCGGTGTAGGTGTGCGGCCTTGGACACTTCTACCAAAAGTGCACATCGCTCTTCCTGGAGCTACGCAAAACGAAGTCTCGGCTGAAGAAGCGAAAGCGCTCATCAATGCGGGCGTCAGGATCGTGGCGGAGGGGTCTAATATGGGGTGTACACAGGAGGCTATTGAAGTATTCGAGGCTTCCCGGAAGCAGGGGGGAAAGGGCGTGTGGTACGCTCCAGGAAGTACGTCTTCCTGTGTCGTTGTCTGGTTTATCGCGAGAACCTAATAACTTCATTCCTTTCCTCCTCCTTGTCTCATACAACGCACGCAGAGGCATCGAACTGTGGTGGTGTAGCTGTTTCAGGTCTCGAGATGGCCCAGAACAGTCAGAGACTCACTTGGTCCCCCGAAGAAGTCGATGCAAAGCTCAAGGATATCATGACGGAATGCTACAACGTATGTCTCTATTTATACTCCTCATTTCATTCTGGTGCTGACCAGGTGCTGACGTATTCCCGTCTAGATCTGTTTAAGTGCAGGCAGCAAATACTCTGGAGAAGACCTGTCTTCAGGAAATATCCTGCCGAGCTTACTACGTGGTGCAAACGTCGCGGGATTCATCAAGGTCGCGAATGCTATGAAAGAACACGGAGATTGGTGGTAGGCGCGAACGCTTAGGGTCTGCATAGAGGTGAAGACGCCGAGTACTACCAAATGACAAGCGCATATAGTCACCCATGCGATGAGGTACAGTGTAAGTCATGTAGAATTGTCTGTATTATATATCATAGATGGATGTTTTCGTTGTCAAAAATCGAGATTCAGACCGCCAACGACGTCCCGGTCTCCTCTAGCTCGCTGATACGTTCTCTTCCTTTGACTTGACACCCGCGCTAGCTGTACGCTAAATACCAGAGGGAGCCTTCCGTATCAGCGTATCAACAGTATTTCAGGTCGATCACTGGAGTGTTTCAAGCAGTAAGTAACACAATCAGTAGAAGTGCATCCGTCGTAAATGCCGAAGCGCCATATCCTTTGTTTTCAACTGAGTTGACTGGATAGACTATAGTAAAAACATGGGTTGAGACCAGCAAGCTTGCGGAGCATTCAATGTCTGATACCTAACCAAGACAAATTTGCGGCGCATTTGCATAGTTTGTCTGTTGAGTGACCGATGTAAGACTATGATGTGATCAGGCAATCATATAAGAAAGTGCAGAACGTCTTTTCCGATGGGGAATTCAAGCGCCGTTTTCCGATCATCACAAGTAAAAGACTTCGTTGTTCTGCCTTTCCTCAATAGTCAACTCCTTCCTCTACACTCAACTCCTCTCGCTATATCTCGCCCGTGAACACTAAGCCCGAAGTCAAGACCGTTAACTTGAATTGTAACTTCTCAGTCATGGATCAAGCTCAACCCAGAGAGGCAGATTCCTATTACGCTGGCTTGCCGTCTTGTCCTCGCTTGGTCTCCCGCTCCAGCACCACCCCGTGGAGGGTGCCCAGGGGCTCCGAGGGATATTGGAGGCCTAAGGTGCTCGGAACCGTCAGCAGCCATCCAATCAAGAATATCTGGGAATCCGGTCTATGTCAAACAATTGTCACGCTTCTGGATTCAGAGAAGGTTTCTTGGACCAGTATCGATGTGGTTCGAATAGGCTATGCGGACGATCCCTCAATTCATCCAGTCATTGTATGGATTGGTGTCAAGCAAAAATCTCTCTCTGTCGAGGATGGTACCAAAGTGGCCATCAGTTGCAAAGAGGTCCTTGTACAGTCTGGAATCGTTGACGTCGACGTCGAGATACGCGAGTCCCTCGTGATTCACTTGAAAGGTCCCAAACTCCTTGCTCCCGACACTATCGTGAACCCCACCTTTGATATACAAAAACCTCTCACTCCTACACTCGGCCTTCCCATTGCAAGTTTTCATATGCCTAATGTGGAAGGCACTGGCGGCTTTTTTGTTGCTGAAGGCGGTGGCAGCAATAGGCTCTTTCTCGTCACAGCTCGCCATGTCCTCATTGGCCAAGACAACAATGACACCTTTGAATACAAATCACCCAGTTCACCCCGCTGTAAAGTCATTCTCCTTGGCAACGGTTCATTCAAGAGATTTCTTCACTCCATTCAGACTCAAATTCATGAAAATCTTGCTGCAGCTGAAGTATTGACTTCTTTCGCCGGCCAGACAGCTGATGAAGCTAAGCTCAAAGAAATTGAAGCTGAGCTGGTGAGGGTGAATAGGGTGAAGGAGGTCTTCAGCGTATTTCAGAAGGATGTCTTGACACATTGGGCAAGCCTGGACGAGCGGGTGTTGGGCCATGTCATATACTCCCCTCCCAAAGAGTATGGTGTTGGGCCGGACAAATTCACACAAGATTTCGCCCTCATCGATATCGATCTCTCCAAAATAGATCAGACCAATTTCGACGGCAACGTTATCAACCTAGGCACTAAAATTCTTCGTGACGACTTCACCCTTATGATGAACCCTAATGCAAATGTCCAGAACGCCCCCTCGTTCAAGTATCCAGCACATTGTCTGCTGAGACTCAAAGGTACTATCCCGGACCATGAAATGTATAACCCTCCAGCGCTGGATCGGAATGGGGAACCGTGCCTCATGGTTGTTAAGGAGGGCAGCGCTACCGGCCTGACTGTTGGTCGTGCTAATGCTATTCGCTCCTGTGTCCGATATGAAAACGGTCCTCACTATTCCATGGAGTGGCCTATCATGTGCCGTGAGAGAGGTTCTGGTGCCTTCTCTGATGCAGGTGACTCTGGATCTGTTGTTGCTGACGGTAGTGGCCGTATGGGCGGCATTATCACTGGTGGTACTGGCTGCACGCTTGATACAGACATCACTTATGTAACCAGCATTAACTTTATCATGCAGAGAATCAGGGTCAAGTACCCTCACGCTTATCTTGTGTAGACATGTGTACCTGATGGGCATAGGTAGAGTTACTGGCTCATTTATTTATTGTTGTCCTCTTTGCTCTACTTGTCAGTTGTTTAAACATTTCTCGATATTATGGACATATTCTACACAGAAATTTTGTAAAGAAACAGGCAGAACTTATATCATAATGTGTTGATTTGCGGTATCAGCAACCGTACTATTGAGGTTCCGAGTACAACAAAATAAGTGAAAAGTCGCATGGATTTTGCCTGTATCATGCACATCATTTGTCAGGCGCAGAAGAATCCTTCGTACACGATTGAGGTTAAGACTGCATATCGACATCTCGGTCTTCTTTACCTCGTTGATCGTCGAGCTGTTCCTCGCTCTGCTCGACACCAATGCTACCCGCTGGGCGCCAAATACTACCGCCAGAAGTAGCCTTCCATAGACGTATCTTGCCGTCGTCGCCTGCAGACGATAGAACAGTGCTAGGAGGATACAAACAAAAAGTGCAATGTCAAAGCAAGTAGTGCGGAAAGCAGAACCTACTCACCCAGTGATATTCCATTCCACCTTGCCTACTGTAGATCTGTGCAGAAAAAAAGGCGGATCAAAAAAAATTGCATCACTTCACGAAGAGCTAGAAAAACCATACGGACTTATGATCATCAAAGTCTGCCACAAGACTAGCACCCCAACGTCCCTCCTCTATATCCGTATCATCCACAGCAGGCATTTCGTCGTAGTCATCTGAAGGAGGCTTGACCTTCCATATCCTCACTCTGCCGTCTCGCCCACCAGTGGCAATGAGGTGGTAAGAACGTCCACAGGAGGGTGCCCATGAGACGGAGGTGATGGCGTATGGTGTGGGCTGGTGCTCGGTATCAGCGATGCTGTCTCGAGATGCAGATGAAGACGGGGAAGGATTGAGAACGAGAATCGTTGCAGGTCGGCGGGATGGGGAGAGTTGGATAACCTGAGAGGAAGGCAAGGCTGAGAATTGATAGGACGGCAAAAGAAAATACAGGGGCCAGCTTACTTTGATAATTCCATTAATCCCACACCCAGCAGCAATGAGCTCCCCCCAATACCTGTCTTTACACCATGATATACACCAACCACCATCTGCTTCTCTATTTCCCATTCCTGGTCTCGAAGGACTAGACCCTTGCTGTTGCTGCAACAATGCCTGTGCGACGAGGGGAGCTGAAGCGCCTTCTGTTTGAGAGCTCGTCTGTGTTGGTGTGGCGAGCGCGACGGTGTGGGTGCGAGAGTTGGAGGCAGGCGACAGAGAGGAAGGGATAGTCTGGACATCAATCTCTTCAGAAAGAGACCATGTATTCAGAGATGGTAGCTCGAGACACTCGTAAACTCGAAGGAAATTGTCACTTGAGATCGTTGCCTTGAAAAGTATCCATGAGCAAAGATAAAAAAATTATTATTATTCGACGTACCAACTTCAAGCCAAAATGATGAGGCGCAAACTCGACCTCTCTAACGGTACCTCTGGAGTCATGTAAAACAGCTCTTTCAACCCATCTCGAGGAAGATGGTTGAGATTGAGACCCATTCGGTGGTTGATATATGGCCGACGTCTCCTCCCAAATTTTCACTGTCCTGTCAAACGACGACGAGGCGATTATGGAGCCAAATTCAGGGTGAGCCCAGCTTAATTTCGCTATAGCTGCATCGTGCGCCTTGAGGATATGCGTACTTTAATGGTCGCAGAAAAACATTGAAGGAGCAATAACGACTCACCTTCCAGTCATCATCAACACTCCATGTTCCTTTTTGCTCGTCCAATTGCCACACTTTTATCCTGAAAAGACCAAGTCAATCAGACAGCTCCTCCAGCAGCAATGACCACAACCTTTGATCGAGACTGCAAGTGGCCAACCGCAGACCGTAAAAATCATACGACGCGTCTGTAACGAGATCGCTATGCGCGTTGGAGATAAGGCCAGTCTGAATCATTGCTCCGCGCTGCAAATAAGTTATAACCCGTCAACTGGACGATATCGAGATGTGCTTTGGGAAGAGTGAAAGTCTTGAAAAGACGCGTCTGACACGCGAAATTGGTAGAGGTCACGCTACTGGATTCATTTCATTCTATCAAAAATGGGCGCTGCTAATATGATCTTTCAAGTTCTTCATTTTGCGAATTTCACAAAATTCGAGGTCTTTGTCCAACAAGAGATACAACTTCACGTAGAATCCACGTCTCTACTCAATGGCTCACGACAGGTGCGCCACTCGTACAAGATTCATGATCATTCATCAGGTATAACAGCACAGACGAACAAGCTTTTGGCAAGCCACTCTCTCCCTTCTCACACGATGCGAGTCGTTTTTAAGCGCCTGCTCGTTCCCGGACTCTCCACAACTCGACGCGGGCAACTTGAATGAGTCTCAAAACTAACAACACTCAATGCAAATTACATCGGCGAAGATTGAAACGTACAGCTCTCCAATCAATGGACGGATGAATGTCTTTCATAAATCCAAACTTCACCCATGCTTGCATTTAGCTCCAGAACGCATTCCGCGTATCGGATGAATTGTTCGAGAATCGCCTTGCCCTTCTCTGTTTCTTCTCGTCTAGTCTTGCTGTCTGGATGCGACTCATCAAGTTGCGTTTGTCCTTCGTACGTGATGTAACGAACGGGAAAGAATAAGTGTTTATTTTCTCTTCGGTAGAGCTCTCTGTCTCGCGTGCGGCTTCCTCAGAGACGTAATAAGCTATAAATGACAAAAGTAAGTCCATAACAACTTTTTAATCAGTGCACAACGCTTTGTCGAGAAAACACGATTTTACAGTTAGAGAAGAATGTCTGAACGGCACAAAGGACAACTCGAAGAATGACTTGAATCGAACCACTACGTATCCAGCCCTGATCAGTTCTCACAGCGCGACGAAAACCTGATAACTTACTTTGTATAGACATCCTGCATGGAAGCGATTTTTACATGTCCTGCATGGCTTTTTGGGCATACTCCCGTCCATAACGCTGAGAATCCTGTAAAATGAACGTATATGAGACTCATGAACCTAAAAGATCTGTAGACGACATACGAATAGCAAATGGCACATTCCGCCTGCCCTTCAAAGTGAAGCGTGACGTTCTTCTTGAACAATGCTATCCCATCAATGATTCGGCCATTCTGAGCCCAGATGGTTTGTTGCACAGCTAAGATCCATGCTCTCCATCTGCGCTCATCTACGCCTACCCTCTTCACATCTCGGATTTCAATCTTGTGTAACGGCCAATCTGGCGGTATTTTGAGCTTGATCTCCAATTGGTGCTCGTCGACGAGGTACGAAGCCGTGACTTCATTCGTCGAACTTGAGACCTTGACCACGAGATTTTCACCTGAGAGCGCCGCCATGGCCTCTGGGCTTTTGACGTGCGCTAATTCGGTTTTTATGATAACGGAGGAGAAATGTGACGAAGTGTATGCAGCTATGGCGGATGAGAGTTGGCGATCCTTGCACTCGAGAACCCAGCTGCGAATGAGAGAAGGAACAACGAGGAGGGCGCGATAGTACAGGTGTGCAGCTAGGATCTGAAGACTAAAGGTCGTACCCGTCTCGTATACTTTTAAGCACAGTGAGTTGGGAGATTGACATCAAGCAGGAAAAGTGGACACACATTGTACGAGATACTCATCTACGGCCCAAACGTCCAACTTGAATGCTTTCATGATGCCCTGGTCAACACTAAGAAGACTCAGGATAGAAGGAATAAAATGCGTCGTGATGAGGTTGGAGGAGCGGAGTTGATCAACATAGCTAATGCGAACTTTCAGTGACTATATGTCCGACTAATTGAGCGACATATAATTTGCTTATGCGACAATGGCTTACGGTGTCAATGAACAGATCAAACAGAAGCATCCATCCAAGTAAGTGACCGAAAATATTCTGCCATAAGACATGTAAGAATGGGGATAATAAGGCTCTGATAATAGACGGACCTGCTCCTGTTCGCTCTCTTCCATTCCGTCGACATTCAGTGTATGCTGCAGAATCATGATGAGCTCAGGCGGTAACTCTGCCTTCACTTTATCTTCTGTGTCGACACCTGCTTCAATGACTAGGTACTCTGTTCGCTTCTTGGCAGCATGTTGTAGAAGCTGGTAGGCCATTTTCTGTACATTAGCAGAAGGGTCGGTGAGTAGGTGACACATCTGTTAGACATGGTAGAGTTAGTAAATGTGATACGGACGTGCGAGTACATACCTTTGGCATTGTCTCATGAGTAATCAGCGAGGGAGGTAAGTTTTGAACGATGGACAAGACAAGCTCTCGACAGGTAGACGCAGGTGCTGAAGGGGACTCGGGATCTGAAGATAGTCAATCAGCAATGAGGAAACGGGAGAAAAGATCAATCCTACTACATACCCAGCTGTGAAGTTGCTAGATCTCTGACCATGGTGAGAATGGTCTCCCGTCGCCCGTCCCAATCCGCTTTCAATGACTTATTCGTCGAGGCCAAATCTTGAAGGAGGATAATGAGTCGCAGCGTTCTTGACAATGTCGTAAGCGTGGCGTCGTCCATGATGTCCGAGTTCTGACAAAGTAAATCAGCAAATAAGCTACATAGGTGATCCAAGCAGATACCTCTAAGTTATTTTCAATGACGTCAAATATGAAAGCCCAATGGCCTCCAGGAACATTTTGCAGAATGGGCGCCAAGTGGAAGAAGGTGAGCGTCATAGCGGATTCGACCTCTTCATCAATATCTTCGTCAGATGAAATCCACTGCTGGCATGCTTTGACCACATTGACGGCTCGTTGCTGAGGTAAAAACGCGACAACAGATTCTGCGTCAGGAGCTGTGGCGGCCAGTTTGCGGAGAGTCATTAGACCTTCCAAGTTAGCCTTCTGAGCCGGGCAACCCAAGAGCGCAGCGGCAAGCTCATTACGGTACCTCTCCAACCGAGGGGGCTCGGGAGAATAGCGACTTATGGCAGCAATGATAGTCATAGAGGTTTGAGGAGCTAACGGGTCACGTCAATACTTTAACTGAGAGGAAAGTAAAACAACGTACCCGACTTCTCGATCTTCCTGGAGTATGCGACCCATGCATCCGCCTCATCCTTGTCAATGTCGTCAAAGACATGCTCCAGGACCTCATATAATATCCGGCATTCTCTAATCGTCTCCGTGCGCCGCAAAAGCTCAACCAAAAACGCAGCATGTAGCCTAAGTTCCTCCGCATTTGGACTCCCCGTCAGCCGACTCAACGCAGTCCGTCTCCATTCGTCACTCGGAATTGAGGTCAACACGTAAGTGCAAATTTGCTGCACGCGAACAATAAGCTCGCTCAAGTCGACGTTGATCGCCTTCCGACTGAACATAGGACTCCGGCCCGAAGGAAAATTGATTAAATCCTCCGCATACATTTCAAACGCGAAAAGATGGCGTAAGCACCACACATTCTCCTTCGCAGTGTACCGGTCGGAGAAAATAATGCAC